>PVKZ01002380.1:177676-232455 GCA_004027375.1 Macroglossus sobrinus
GGATTCTCCCCGCCCCGAATCGCTCTGTGTCCATCTTTCATTTGACAAGTATTCAGCTGACATGTCTGGCACACTGGATGTACTGCAAATTACCACAAATTCATTCTCTCACAGGTCTGATGTCAAATCAACATTTTCTCAGGGGGGTTCTTCCAGGAGGTTCTCAGGGAGAACGGGTCCTATGTCTCTCTCTCTCTCTCTCTCTCTCTCTCTCTCTCTCTCTCTCTCTCTCTCTCTCTCTCTCTCTCTCATCTTTTCCTTTTCTGTCTCTTCCAAGACACTTGTCACTGGCTTTCGGGCCCACCAGGACGCTCTCAGCTGGACAGCTGCACCTTAATGACATTCCAGAGAGGGACCCCCTCTGAGGCTGGGGGGCCGCCACTCAACCCGACAGACACACTGCATGGGCCACTTTTATCAGAAGCCGAGAACAGACTCCTCTAGAACACGGGCTCAGACGACTGAAAGGCATATCGCACGGAGGCAATACAGGCTGCGGGGCTTTGGGCTGCCAGAGGCGGGGGACAAGGGACCGAAGTGGGGAGCACGTGAAGGGCATGCCAGGGTGGCTCCAGGCCGGCTCCCACAAGCAGCTCAGGACTCAGCTGTCAGGTCGATTCTGCTCCAGTTACAGACCAAACTGGCCGATGGGAAGCAGGGCCCCACCAGCGCCTACTCTGTGCCTTGACAGGGGCCGGGACAAAGAGGGGCGTGTTGGTGGCCTCCAGAAAGAGTATCATGGAATTTGGAAAAGCCTACCGTGACCTCTCAAGAAATTCTGTGCTCCCCGACCCCGGGTAAAGGTCTTCGTTCATCACGTTCGATAATTTTACTGCTTTTGTTCCCCTCTCACCCCACTTACTCCATCAAAGAGAAACAAATCCTCATACCTAATGGCTTCCCATGAAGCTTGGCACACACAGCCAGGAGGAAAAGATATGATAAGGCTAAAAATACCTCCCCCGACTAGATGCTGCTTCTATGCCAACCCATATCATTCCCTTCTTTCAAAACTATGTTCAAAATCCCTACCCCTTCACGATGTCACCCCAGCCCTAGGCCCAAGGGCCATCTCAGGCCTCATCCTAGAGCAGAAACACTTAGGACTTTAAGTGTTATTAGTATGTTTCCTCCACACACACCCCTAGGCCTGGTGAGGGTGACAGCCAGAAACCAGCTTCTCTGGGGTTCTTTCTAGAAAAGGATCCTGTCTTCTTGACAGAGGACACTGTGAACTGCGAGGCGATTATATTAGTACATCTCTAGTGAAATGTCACTTCTCATTTGCTCATTTAACTTCTTTTGGAACTAAGGAGAAAACAGAATGAAAGAAATGTTTCTCTATCCTGACATCAGAGGGGCATACCCCCTGTCAAAATACAATGATAACATTTCGCGTAACAAACCCACGAAGGGACCTAGTATGGAATACTTACCTAAATGCTAAGAGGCAAAAACATCTCTCAACCTCTCCCCAGTTTCTTCATTCCTTTAAAATGTCTGGAGACCACCTGGGCTGTGTCACTGGCTAATGAGAGGTGAGCTGCACGTGGAGAGCTTATTTTCCTCCATCAGCACCCAGAAGTGATAGGACCGAAGAACCACTTCACCTTGACCTGGTGACCTGGGTCTCACGAGGTCACACCTGTGATTCACGAGGTCACACCCCACGCCGATGCTTTTATGCACCATCACACCGAGGGGAAGAGACAGCAAGAGCCATTTCACCCTTGCAGCCCCAGACTTCCAGGAGCCCGATGTAGCTGCCCAAAGGTGGAAGATTCTGCCCCACCCCAGGGCATGAACGACCTGTCCAGGGGGGACCCTTCGTTTCTTTCAAAACCTTAGCTTCGGCAGCTGTCCACTGAGTCACACCACAGAATGGTAGATTTGTTCCAACCTAAGGCATCATCCTCTTAACCCATCAATTAACTTAAACATAGCTACCTTTAGAAAATACTTGCAAATCATTTATCTGATAAGGGACTGATATCCAGAGTACACAAAGAACCCCTACAATTCAACAACAAAATTACGGACAACCCAATTTTAAAATCAGTGTAGGGCTCGAAAGGACGTTTCACGAAAGAAAATCTACAAGCGGCCAATAAGGGCATGCAAAGATGCTCAACGCCATTAATCATTAGGTAAATGAGAACCAAAGCCACAATGAGATACTGCCCCACACCCTGTGGGATGGCGATTATTTAAAAAGAATAATAACGTGTTGGTGAGGATGCGGAGGAACTGGAACCCTTATACACATTTGGTGAAAATGTAAAATAGTGCAGCCACTGTGGAAACAGTATGGCATTTTCCCAAAAAAATAAACATAGAACTACCGTATGACCTAGTAATTCCAATTAAAATTAAAAGCAGGAACTTCAACAGATGTTTGTGCACCTATGTTCATAGAAGCATTATTTACCATAGCCAAAAGGTGGACACAGCTCAATGGATAAATGGATAAACAAAATGTGACGTAGACATACAACGGAAAATTACTGGGCCTTAAAAAGGAAGGAAATTCTGAAACATGCCTAACTGTAAATGAATCTTGATGATATGACGCTAAGTGAATTAAGCCAGTCACAAAAGGACAAATATACTATTCCACACACATGAGGTACCTAGACTCGTCAAACCCATAGAGAAAGAAAGTGCGTTGATGGTTGGCAGGATCTCGGGGCGGGAGAATGAGGAGCTGCTGTTCACTGGCTACAGTTGCACTTGGGGAAGATGAAAAAGTTCTAGAGGTGGATGATGGTGATGGTTGCACAATGGGAAGGTCCTTGATGCCACAGAACTGTACTTTTCTAAGTGGTAACTTTTATGTTACTTATATTTTACCATGATAAAAAAAAAAGGATACATTAAAAAATACCTAGCCAAGTCCAAAAATGACTATATTACAGTACTAATTTTAAAATAAATGTAAGTTGTTAGAGCCTATCTGGCTTTTTGTTCTGAACAGCACTGAAAAACTATGCTTCACTGATCTTTCTTTTAAACGCAAAAAGAAAAAAAAAAAGAAATAAAATCATCTTCTTTCCATCATTCATCCCCCTCATATTTGCTGCATCGCAAGGTAAGTTTTAAATTGCTTTTGATAAAAGCAAATGTAAAAATAAAACCACTGTCATCTTTCAGCTGACGCTCCACTGGTTCCAGCCCACATTTTTACCCCTTCCTCACTTTCTGCACCTCACTTCCATCTCATTGCCCCATCCCCTCACACTGGTGCCTCTCACCCACGCCCCCAGACAGCGAGAGGAAATCTCTCCTCTGGGGTTGACACCTCAGACACAAGAGAACTGCTAGACCTTTTAGCAGCCCAAGCTACAGGCTTCCAACACCATTTACTGACCACAAGAAAGTGTTTTAGCTCTTAGAAAAGCAACACTACAAACAGACAAAATACCAAATAAAACAGACACTGCAGAGTCAAGATCACAAAAGGGACACTGAGACGCTGATGCGAGAACAGTCTCTCAGCACGGGTACTATTCTGGAAGCCACGTTTTGTAAGGAGTGGAGGGGAGGGCGGACCTAGGAAGAAAGGAATGACTTCTTTGGGAGAGAAAAAAGAAACGTAATGCAGGGAAAATAACCAGCAAAGCTAGAGGCTTATCTTGCATTTTACATCTAAAATTGTTCCTAAAATGAACACAGCAGCATAAATAAAAAATACATTTTTTTTCCTAATGATAGAAGAATGGCCAAGGATGAGGTTCCCATGTATCTTAAAACCTTAACATTTCATGTTCTTCACCAAGTGTTTAATAGCAAATAGAAGGTACTGTTTTTGAAATAATAAATCCTCCAAATTATTACAATGGACACTTTAACACTCAGAAAAAAAAAACACAATGCTCTAAATAGAAAATGAAAAGATCACAGACTGTAATAATATAGACATTACCTTATCCCACACATAGTCGTTTGTGTTGTCTATACTATTTATCGTCCTAGGCTTTCAACACCTGCTCAGCACACCTTGAAATACTTCTCGAAACTCAACACACACAAGCCCTATACTTCTGTTTTTACCAATGACCTGTACACACATATGCAGAAGTATCTGTTTCCATGACGTACTCAGTTGGGCAGGCCTCCAACCGTTTTGGTGGCTTAATAAATAAGAACCAATTATCTGAATTTTACAATGTCCCAGATCATTCTGTCTATATCCATCCAAAGAAAATATGCTCCATCTTACTTTTAGAGAGACAGAGACAGACAACTCGGGCAAAGTGCTTCAAGAAGTTGCTGGCTTAGTGTTTCCACTTGCTGATTAGCCTGGTGCCACTTGGTGGCACTGTTGATCCCAGTTTGCTCCCTGATCCAGGGGATGGGTACGTCAACGGATCTGGCCATAACAAGCTCTTGTCTATGGCTCCATGAGGAACTTCATTAAACTCTGACAGCCTTTATAGAAACATCAGCATGTCTATATTTCTATCACCTCCAGCTCTAAATGGTAAATTCTATAGTCAATGTCCCCCTCTTCGAACCTCCCCCTTGCTCTTTCTCCAAATACAGAAATCCAACCTTTCCTTCAGGGTGCCTGCTTTCTCTACTCACTGTAGCCAGAGACTCCTATGGGGCCTGGCAGCCTGGGAAAGGACCTTGGGTGCCATCCTGGGAGAGAGACAACTGAGCAGGGACTGGAAAAGAAAATGAGTTGGTGAAAAGGAAGTTGTACCACCATCTTGAAGTTTTAAAAAAATACAAAATAAAACACAGAGGAAGCAACGCTTAGATAGACTTCCACTGGTGTCATTTCTTTGGTAGGTGTTTCTTTTAAACCTCCTGACACACCTATGTGAACACCTTGTTTGGAACGAGAAAAGTAAGGTCCGTGGGGTTAAGTGACTTGCTCCAAGGCAGGTGCACAGTTAGGATTTGTGGGTGCAGGATGGGAACCTCATCCTTTTTTCCAAGTCCCAACACCACATTGTCTTGACATAAAGGGCTATGCAAGGGCTCCCGACATAAATACAGATGGAGACCCAACCACCTCTAACCGAAACCTGAGGACTGAAGGAGGGCAGCCCACCTCCCAGGAAGGTTGATGGCGCTTGTCTTCCCTTGCCCACTTCCCCACCTGCCCCACAATCACGTAAATGCACTTTGGGGCTGCACATTCCTTCATCCACCTGTTTTTGATTCCTTCCACAATGCCAAGGCTGTTGATTTTTTAAAGATCTCAGGTACATAAACTTTTGAAAGAAGCCACGCACACCACCCACACACGGGATTGTTGATTTGTTCCCTGCACTCCTCAGGGGAGCTCTGCTTCTAGTCCACATGGATTTTGTTTGTTTGTTTCCTTTTTGGTGTAACAAGGGAACATGACAGAAGACTTGAACATGCACAGCATAAAATTCTCAGGGGAAGAGCAGAACATGGATACTTTATGTCAATAATTATTGTTATTGCTTTGAACAATAGGAGTTATGTTCTTTAGTGGTGAAGATATCATTATATGATGCCTCAGCTCCCTCAGATTGTACTCATGGTCAGTGAAGTGTAAAACATAAGAAGATATTTCTAGTAGCTATGATCTTATTATCAGCATTTGGTTTATGATGCATATAAAATATAATTGACTGTAAAGTAATGATGCTGATCCTTTAACACACACCACAACTCGTATATATAATAAAAGAATGCCATCATCTTCTATAAGACCTGGAATGGCATATATTCTTGAGACTGCTCAAAACCCTTGTGAAAATTCCTCTTTTGATAATTGCACTCAGTGCCTGAGACATATACTTTTTATTTTTCTTGGTTAGGGTAGATATTCATCCTTTGAGGGTGAATTTCATTTTCGGAAACAGCTGAGTCATTTGGAACTAAATCTAGCATGTAAACTGAAGAAAACGAAATCAAAAATAAGATTCATCCATTGAATGATTCAACAAATATTGTGTTGGACGATACACAACACGAAGCTAGTCCCAGCTCTTAGGGGCTCACAGTCTAGAAGAGAAGATGAGTGTGTAAATAAATAACTTTAATAAAAGTGACACAATTTCCCCCAAAGATATTTAAGCAGCTATGGTTGCTTTTAAGTAGAACCGGAGAATAACAAGGCTGGGTTTCTGGATTGGCTCATAAAGCAGGAATAAAAGCTGTTCCAGAAGGAAGTGTTCCAAAGCCGTTAGAACAGCAGCAGGCAACTTGGGGTGAATGAGTGTGCCGCCTCCCAGCAGGCCTCTTCCTTCAGAAGATGCTCGTCCAGGCCGTAGTTACATTCTGATAGTAGTTACTTTTACTTTGATCCAGGGTCCCTTTATAGTTACATCTACGGACCCCGACAAAGCTGTAGTTGTGGGCTATGATGCCAAATAATAAGAAATCTGTCTACTCTGTTTCCTAAGCTGGCCTAATTCAACGTGACCATGAATGGTGGGGAGAGGACAGTGGCCTGGCACAGGACGGCAGAGCCTCCCACAGGAGGGGCGAGAATGGCCAGCTGCGGTGGCACCAGATTTGTTACGTACTGGATTTGGTCAAATAAATAAATTTACAGAAGCTGGCAGAAACCGGATTTCTCACTGTAAGAGAAGAGAGTTACAAACACAGAGAAGGGGAAAACTGGAACTGGAGATACTGATGTGAACTCATAGAAATCGATGCTAATATTTTCTAATAATTTCCAATTTCTAATAACCCAAAGCAAATTACAGATTCAGTGCAATCCCTAGCAAAGTTACAATGGCATTTTTCACAGAAATAGAACAAAAAAAATCCTAAAATTTTTATGGAACCACAAAAGACTCCAGATAGCTAAAGCTTTTGAGAAAAATAAAAAATAAAAAACAAAGCTGGAGGCATCACGCTCCCTAATTTGAAACTATATTTCAAAGCTATAGTAATTTAAACAGTACAGTTTTGGCATAAAAACAAATACAATCAATGGAACAGAATAGAAGGCCCATAAAAAAAACCCACACACATATGGTCAGTTAATTTACAACAAAGGAGTCAATAATATATAACTGGGAAAGGAGAGTCTCTTCAATAAATGGTGCTGGTAAAACTGTACAGCCACATGCCAAAGAATGAAACTCAAAATCACCATCTTATACCAGACACAAAAATTAACTCAAAATGGATTAAAGACTTGAATGTAAGACCTGAAACCGTAAAACTCCTAGAAGAAAACATGGGTGGTAAGTTCCTTGACATAGGTCTTGGTGATGATTTTTTAAAATCTGACACCTAAAGCAAAAATAAACAAGTGGGACTATATCAAACAAAAAAGCTTCTGCACAGCAAAGAAAACCATCAATAAAATGAAAAAGCAATGTACCTTCCACATGGGACAAAATATTTGCAAAAATTATATACCTGACTGGGGCTAGTATTCAAAATATATAAAGAACTCATATAACTCAATAGGAAACAGAAAAACAATCCAATTTAAAAAATGGCAGAAGAGCTGAATAGACATTTTCCCAAAGAAATACAGATGAACAACAGGTACATGAAAAGATGTTCAGCATCGCTAATCATCAGGGAAATGCAAATCAAATGCAAATCAAAACCTCACACCTGTTAGAATGGCTATTATCAAAAAGAAATATGTGTTGGCGAGGCTGTGGAGAAAAGGGAACCCTTGTGCACTGTTGGTGGGAATGTAAATTGGTGCAGCCACTATGGAAAACAGTATGGAGGTTCCTCAAAAATTAAAAGTAGAACTGACATAGGATTTAGCAATTCTACTTCTAGATATTTATTTAAACAAACAAACAAACAAACAAAAAACTCATCAAAAAAGAACAGATTGGTAGTTGCCAGAGGAATGGGGTAGAAGATTGGGGAAATGGGTTGAAGTGAGTCAAAAGGTAAAAGAAAAAAATAATAATAATAATTTGGGGAGGAAAGAAGTAGTAACACATAAAATAAGTCTAGCCATGAGTTAATTGTTGAAGTTGAGTGATACTAAATTGGCTTCATTATATAATTCTTCAAAAAAAGAATAATTTTTAACACACACATAAAGATACATGTATTTCCTAGCTCTGTCCTCTGAGAGGGCTAGGAAGAGGACAATACCCCAGCAACTGGCATACCTAATGCCCTAATGCTTGGTTTCTGAATACCATTCATCAGGAAAAGGAACCAGAGATTCCTGGAGAAACGGTTGATCCCAGGGAAAATCTCAGATGACCCTAACATCTTAATGTGCCTGAAAGTAGGGAAGTGCCCAAAGAATGATAGAATTGTGTCAAAAAGACATAGAAACTTGCTTAAAGGGGTTCATACTAGCCAGGTGTAGGATCATTGAAGAGTCAAAATAAATAATGATAATCATGGATTATAACCACTGAATAAATAGAAAATCCTAAGTCCATACTGATAAAAAAATAAACAAATAAACAAATTAAAAGTTTGATGAGGACCAGGACACAGACTTAGTCTCAAAAGACTCAACAAAATTCATATTAATTACAAAAAAAAAAATTTATAGTAGAGAAGCCTAGCTAGCAGACACCACCTTAATCAAGTGACCAGGATGAGCATCATCATTAATGGGACAAATCAAAATGTGTCTCACCTGGTAGGAGGTAATGAAATGACTACCGCGCCATATCCATGAAATCCCTGCCAACGACACCTAACTTGAATATAATCATGACAAAATATCAGCCGAGTTCAAATTGAGGAACATTAGCTAGCCTTCAAAAGTGTCATGAAAGTCACCAAATGACTGAGGAATTGTTCCAAGTTGAAGGAAGCTAAAGAAACATGACAAGTAAATACAGCATGTGATTCTAGACTGGCAGCTTCTGATCTAAAGGAATATTATTGGGACAACTGGCAAAATCTGAATGGAGTCTAAGGCTTAGATGACAGTGATAAATCAATATAAGCTTCCTGATTTTGATGGGTGTACTGTGATTATGTAGGAGAATGCCCTTATTAGTCAGAAATCTATTTGATGGTGATGAGGTAGCTTGCTCTCAAAGGGTTCAGCAGGGGAAGAAATGTTCTTTGTACTATACTTTAATATTTTTTGTAAGCTTAAAATCCTTCCCAAAGAGGTTAAAAGAAGAATGTGTAAAAAGAGTAAAATAAATGGTTTGACTGCAACAAAGCCCTCTCCACAGCCCAGCTTGACCCTATATATCAGTGAATTAGCAAAAGGAGGAAAAAATACTACCACTCTCACAAAGGATGTTAGATAAACTACATTTTATTTTAAAAGAAAAAATTATGAGAAATGCAAGAGAGATGTCCCTTTTCTTGTTGACCTGTACCAAGGACCACCGTGACGAGAAGAAACATAACACTTGCCAGAGGCCATCGGAGCCCCCTTGGGTATAAAATCTTTAAAGATTTTTATAGCATAAGAATATAAAATAAGTTAGGAGGGCCTATCAGGGCAGAGCTGGGGCACAGCTTCAGAACAAGCAACAGTCTATTTGAATTGGTTTCACAAATGCGCCAAAAAGAGCTGCGTAGCTGTGTTATTTGTCCAGGAAGTCTCTGTAGACCTACTTCTGGGCACGGATCCCACCCCTGTCCCCAGTCACTCCCCTCACAGTCATGATTTATTTCAGGGGTACCCTGGCACCCCAAAGGGCAAATCTGAGTTCTTTCTGAAACATTTATACAATGCTAAAAGAAAGTTCTCTCTTGGCACTGAGGCCATTAGCTCTTTCTATTTCAGTAGATACCCTGGTACCCTTCCAGAGCAAATGGTCCACCATGGACTGGTTTCTCTGATTGTTTCCAAAGAATCCTGACATACACCCATCATCTTGGAAAAAGAGAGTCCCTAGTGTCAATCGGTGACCTAAACTTCCGGCACCAGGTCCCACATGTTTGTGTACCACATGCTGGTTTCCGGTCCAGAGGGGTGGAGCCAGGAGAGTCAGTCCTGGAGTCCAGAGAAATGCGAGTAGCCTTGAGGTGTCCTTGAACTTCTCTGCTCCCTTAATTTAACCACGAATGGCCAGCTCTGCACCGTGTATCCACTGAGGGTCCATGTATGAAATGCAGTTGTATGTATATATATAGTCGTTCCCCCAGCTGCCATGTTTGTATGGCTCCTTTCCACAGTTACATCTTAAATGCTATATGGCCAAGAACTCGTCTCCCTCTCTCTCTCAAGACAAATTGCTGAGTAGACACTCAATAAACATGACAGCGTGGTTATCACGAGTAGAAAAAGTTCTCATTAAACCTCAAGGCTCTTATAAAAAATGAGACTAAAGACAGCTGAAGTGTTTCACTATAAATCCACAATGCTGTATTTGGGATAGAAAGCCAAGAAATACTGAATGAATGAGGTAAGCTTGCCTTCCGCCTCCTGTGAGATCACCAGCAACATTGGCGCCAAAGCACAGAGGTCATGCACACCAGCACGGGGCGAGCCTGCATGCTGCCAAGCCTTGACGTGACTCTAGCACCTGGTCTGGTCATGGTCCTCGGTCAACTCATTAGGAAACCTGGTAGGGAGTTTATGCATGGCTGGCCCCATCGCACATGAATGCTTTTCAGAAAAGAGACCAGTAGGTTTGTGCAGAAAAAATGTGAAAGGGTTATGCCAATCTGATCTCCTCTATCCTACGGCAGTTTCGCTGTGCTTGTCATATTCACTGTGCCTACACTGCTTCCTCCTAGCCACAGACACGTGGGAGACAAATGGCCACAGATTCGGTAGCAGTCACCTTCCAAACTGCTTGACTTTCCTGTGGGGACCCGTTTTACTTCTTCTGCGACATCCCGTGCTATTCTTGAAATCTTCAGATTTCTTACAAAAACATGATGTATGCCAGACATTTCTAAGTCACGTCAGCTTTTTTCTCACTGCTTTAGAAACACTCAATTTTTACAATAGTGTATTTTCAGTTACTACATTTTCAAACAACAAACGTGTAAATGCTCCTTTCATTAATATATGAAAGCCATTTTTTCTCCATAAACATTGAAATGTTCACATTTGGTTACGCAAAATTTTATTCTACTATGGATTCGTGTGTATTCATAGTTGTGTGTTCTATTATATGTGCTACATATATTGTATGTAATATATGTTATATATTCATAAACCTCATAGCAACTAGGCAACCGCATGAAAGGAGGCAAAAATGTCTCCCACGTTAGCATCTCACTCTGCACTTAGACAAGTCACTCAGACATCATGAATAAACATAAAAATATTTTAGCTATATTGACGGGTATGGAAATCTACACTATTTCAATTAGGATTTTCTTAAAGTGGGCTACAGACTTTGCCTTGTCTTCACAATATTACTTGGATACGGTATATTTTTTTTAAATTCATAAGTATGGTTCCACCTGGCAGAATTTAGTATTCTATTGGTACACTGACAGAAAACAAAGAAAAGAAATGGAGCAGTACTCCTGCTTGTGCTTCCTCATAATTTTCACAGGAATTTAAAGCTTCAGTTCTATGCTATTTATCATCAGAGCCAATTTTGCATAAATTGATATTTACTATGGGTTATTTCTAAACCTTAATACAAAAGGGCTCTATTGTATTAAGGTTTAGAAATAACCCATAGTAAATATCAGTTTATGCAAAACTGAACGACTTATGTGAGGAAAAGTCAATGACATAATAGATTATTAATTTTTCACCAACTGCACTAAGACCCCATAACTCAGACAGGATGATGTGATTTCCATAAGTTTATCAATGTTCCTTATCTGTTTCTTCTCAAATGTGACAAAGTTGTTCTTTAGAACACTGAGACCAAAAAAAAAAAAAAATGGCCTAGAGAATTTTGTTTCTAAAGGTACAAATTAGAAATCAGACTTCTAGTAAAACTAAAAACAAAAGACACATACCAACTTGCTAAAGAGTCCAGCCATACCTTGTAGATCTGCCCCACGAAGGTAAATGACAAGCCAACCTTATCACCCTCTAAAATCCACATGCCCTCCCCTCATACACCACATGCTTCCATGCCTTCGCCCCTCAGCACTCACTGTCTGTTCTCTTTCGGCAACTAAACTGTCAATCCCAACCAAATGGTTTAACTGCTAAACTATCCATTAGACTCAGCAGAGCTGTTACTTTTGCAAGGGATCTTTCTTAATCCACCACCCACCTCCCTCATCAAGAATTTATCGCTTCTCTCTTCTGAGCTTCCAGCCCACCCTATATCTATCCCTCCAGGAAAACACATAACATGGTGTTACAGTCATTTATTTTTCTATTTCCTTGAACTTCTAGAGGACAGACATGGCTAACATCTCTTTATGTCCTGAATGACTGGCAATGACTACTGTCACCAACGATAAATATTTGTTGAATGAATTAATTAATTAATAAGTTTTCTAAAAACTAAAGCTTAATATTTTTTATGTTTTACTTTTTATAGTTATTCTTTATAAGATGACTGTGCTTTGTAAGTGTATAATATATAATTAAAGTTCTTTTCTCAATGGCTCAAGTTCATCCTCATTTTATAAAACATAGCTGCAGCCCTCTGGCTATTGACATGTACAGGAGTGGTCACTGCAATCCCAAAGCCTCACCATGGCAGGAACTCATGAATTCTTGAATCACTTCTTAAGTTTCTATCTCTCTTCTTTTTTTTCAGACTTTCTCTTATCCCTGTTTTGGTAAAATTGCCTCTAATAGTACTTAAAATCCACCTCTCTTATTTGGTAGCTTTTAATCTGTTAAGCACAGAGGAATTTGATAACTAAGCTCGTTAAATCTGTGCAACTAAAACCAAGCAGTCATTGAATTAGTGCTTATAATGCAATAATGCCTTGGGCCTCTGGCATTTGGAATATGGCAATTGCTTTCCCTCTTTGAGTCTCAGAAATTACCTGACGGTTCTCCGCCCTAGCCCTGACCTCCGCATAATTGAGATTTTTATAATAATTATCTTAGATATGACTGACCATAATCCATTCTAAAAGAAAAAGACACACGTAGAAATCAGTCAGAAGCTGGAAGTTTAAAATAAATGAAATGACTCAGTGCATTCTGAAAAAGGCTAATCAATTTCTGAACTGAATCTGACCATTTGCAAAACAGAACAACCACTAAACCACTGTACATAGATACTGTGTCTCAGGCAGGGTAGGCTGTGGGAACAAACCAACCATACCTGTCAGTGTCACCACTGACAAGTGTTTTTTTGTTTTTTTGTTTTTTTCTCACTCATGCTACACGTTCAGCATGAATCCCTAAGGGTCTACACATTCTCACCCTGGGACCCAACCATCTCTCTTGACATTGTCAGCCTCCTGGCAGAGGGGAAGAGATGGAGAGCTCCATACTGGCTCCATAAAACTTCTGACCAAGAGTCACACACATCACCTCCGCCCTCCTCTCACTGGCCAGGGCAAGTCACATGGCCAGTCCCGAGTGCAGCCAGGCAGGAAGGTGCAAGCCTCCTGCAGGGAAGGGAGCTATAAAGGAAATTGGAAAATTTGGTAAACAGAAATGTCATTGACTACAGTTTTCATGAGAGAAGGGGGGCAGATATCAGGTGTGAGTGTCATCAGCAAAGAACAATGACATAGCCCTTCCCACAGATGACCAACTTTACCTCAGAATCTCTCGCCCCAACATCCCAGACAGCTGCCACCAGCTGACTGAGGTTGGCAAGTGGGTAAAAAAATTTGCCCACCCTTCTATAAAGAGTCAAATAATCCATTGTCAAGGGTTCAGGGAAGACTTCCTCAAAGTCTTCAGAGGTGAAGATGAGTGGCATCCCAACCAGGTAATAAAAAGGGGAAGATTGTTCAAAGCAGCAGCATATGGAAAGTTCCAGAAGGGAAATGGTGTGGCACAAGAGGAAGCCACACAGCACTCCCAGCACCTGAAGTCACGTGGTGACATAGAGTGGAGAAATGAGACACGGCAGGTGCTGAGAAAGTCCAATTGATTTGACTGGATCAAGTGGGGATTGAGGAAAAAGAAACCAAAGCTGACATTTGGGTTGTGGACTTGAGTATCCGGATGATGCTGACATTCAGGGATGAAACACACGGAAGGAGGAACGGGTCTGTGGGGGACTCTGAGGCCAGTCCTGGGCACGTGAAGTCTGAGTTGCTTGTGGGACATGAATTTAGACACATAGTAAGGTTTGTCCAGGGCGTAGCTAGAGAACGCAATGTGGAGATCTGACCTCCAAAAACAGATATGAGCATCATCAGCTAAGAGAGTAATTAAAGTGCTGGGTCTAATGAGATTGCTCAGGGAGCAATTAGAGTGAGAAGCACTGGGGACAAGTCAGGGCTCGGAGGAACACCGGTGCAGGAAGGATGGTGGTGCGTGCGGAGACAGGAAGCCTGGGTAGAGACACCAAGGAATTTGGGACTGAATAGGTGATGCTGTGAAGAGCAGGTAAGCACCCACAGGAGTGCGGACAGGAGTGGAGCCATGACTAGAAGGGTGAATGGCAGAAACGGTCGTAACTCACCAATACACTCCAATGACATCAATGTCTTCCTTTGACACCCTCCTAGCCCTGCTGAGATATAATCAAATCCTCCTCAGAATAGAGGCCCCCCCTTAGAGTTAAAATCAGAAGATAAAAAGAGCGTTTTTTCTAAAAAAAATAATAATTTCATATGATTCTAATATTCAAAATAATCTTTTGCAGCATTTGTCTTCTTTTAAACTTAAAAATGATTATGCATCACCTTTTTCAGTGTGGCGAGAATACAAAGTGGACACACTGCCTCTACGTTGATGACTCTCAAATCTGTATTTCCTGCCGGGTCTCTGCCCCAAGTTCTGGCTGTCCCACTGAATGTCCCACTCGCCACTCATAGCATTATAATCCAGCCACAGCCGAATTCTGCATCTCCATGAGCCCTGGGAAGGTGGAATTCCTGTCCAAGCAGACAAATATGGTGCTAAAGCTATTCGAGAGCCACAGTCTCTGCAGTGAATTGCTTACAGAGCAGTATTTAGCACCCCAAGAATCGCTGCCTAGTGAAACTGCAAGCACAGATTCTTGCTATAAACGAAGATAATGTCTATGTTCTAAGTCATAAGTATATGTACGTTCCTTCCTTGCTTTTTCTCCTTAACTACAGGAATATACTTTTATAATAAACATATTAGTTGCATTGCATTTTTTCCTAGTCCTTACCCACCTCGCTGATCTGTGTTACACCAAGCCACCTGTGGCCAGACGCCAGCTTTCAGAAATTAGAAAGCTGAATTCCCTCCCTATCCACACCCAGACTTGTCATTAGCCTTCCCACTTGGCTCAGAACTCACCGTTCATGCGTGCTGGTCCCTGCTCTTCACCTCCCGCTGTTCAGTCTAGATACATTTCTTTGTTGAATTTTAGATAGACATACCCACGTGGCTGGCACACAGATCCACTCAGACATCCTACACAGACTTCAGACTCACCTGACCAAAATCAGGTTCATCGCCCACCCTTACAAAAAAAAAAAAATCCTCCCCCACATCCCATCACCGACCAACTCGGCAGCCCAACTAGAACCTCAGCATGACTTTGGCTCTTCCTTCTCCTCCACATCCCAAGGTCACCTCCACCTCCTCCATCTCCCTCAGACTGGTCCATGTATTTCCCATCCTACCACCACTGCCTGGGTTCGAGCCTCCATCCTTTTCCTGGGCTTATTAAAATCCCCGACTGGAAGCAAGGAGACAGGGCAGTAGTTCACGATTAGCTAAAAAGACGTTCAATGTCCACGAGTGCAATTCTGTTGTTGTTGGGGGAGGGGTATTATACTATTTCAGTAATATAACATTTTCCTGTTTGAACATTTGAACTTAGACCCTTATTTTCCTCAAAAAAAAATCTTGAGATTGTTTAATGAGGCTGTGACATTTCAATAAATGGAAGAAAGACTAAAGGATCAAAGATCCTAGCTAGAGTTTGTTTTTCTACTGCAAAGAAATAGTGCAAGACTAATAGGCAGCATACAAAATATAGTGTAAATACAAAACACAAACACAAATCACCTCTTTATCCAGTTAGCTTCAAGTTCTCCTCTAAAATTTTCCCCCAATTCAGTCGTGGTTATTCATCTCTCCAACTGAGATTCTTAGTATGTCATGCTTAAATTGCTACCTTAAGATAGCTTTTCTTCACCTTATATTTGCTACAGATATTTTATCCATAATTAATTTCATCCTACTGCATGTTATTTATCCAATTAGTTAAGGCCAATTTGAATTCTTTCATATTTTACAGAGTATCAGCAACTCCATGAAATCTGCAAAAATCACCATTGTTCCCCAATTCTTAATCAAGTGACCTACAGATACATTAAGCAGAACTAGTCCCCAGGCACTATCACTCCTCATATAACTTCACTGACTATGGGAACAATGACAAATATTCTATGCATGTGACATTCATTCATTCACTCATATACCACCACTACAGTTAAAAGAAAGTAACAGCTTACTAAAATTAAGATGAACACGGTTACTATCAGTTCATTATTTACCAGTTCTTTCCTTCACATATAGGAGGCAGTTAGATTAGTCTAATGCCACTTATTTTATGTAAAACTCGGCTGGTTACTAGGTTCCTCTAGAAATGATAATTAATTACTTGACGATTTATTTCACGACTTAGATGTTAGGCTGACTTATCTGTAATTCCCATGGTCCATCTATTTGACTGTGTATTTTTTTTAAGCCAATCACAATATTTAATGTATTTTAATTCCTAGGGACTTCTCCTTATCACCATAATTCAAAAATGATAATAATGATGACTCGCCACCACAGTGGCACCTGCCAGTCCCCTCAGTACCCAGCACGCCTGACACAAACAGTTCCCGTTCTTCAAAGCACTTTTTAACCCTTTTTCCATTTTGACTCTCTTTACTTTCATCAAAACTGGGAACGGTTCCAAAGCCTTCACATCTGATCTCTCTCACGAAGAGTGAATTGAATAAGACGTTAAAAGCCTCTGCCTTTTCACCAGCTTCTGTTATCAGTTTTGCCTGCCTGTCCATCAGAAAAGCATGCCAAGGACCTGGTGAAATTATATTACAACAAAGTCTTTCTGAAACTCGCAGCAACCATCCCATATGGACAGGGTCCAAAGTGAACTCACAGTATAACCTCTGATGTGGGGAACGTTCACGACAAGAGAATAAGAAAAAATATAGATTGCCTTTTTCAATGTATTAGAGTTTATTTTGCCTCTTGGCTTCACGTGCACCTTCCAAGAGAAAGGAAAAAGAGCAAAGATTTTTCAAAGAGCATTTCTATTTATTTAAAATCAGGTCAGTCCATTTTTCATTTTAACACAGGCAAATGAAGATTTTTTGAGACTCCGTCTCCTTTTACCTGGTTGTGTCTACCCTGGTGACTCAGAGGAGAAGTATTTGGCAAAGATATGCATGGTGGTGCCAGGGTCTACTGGCCCAGCATGTTTGAGGCGTTTTATTAGATGGCCGTGAGCTGGACGAAATTTTATAGATGGAAAGGAAAGAAACTGGTAGGAAAAGATGGCTCCCAGCCTTCCTTGGTGTGCGTCTGTCTCCTCCGCCCATCACACTGCGCTTCGAAAGAACCAGGTTCCTAGAGCCAAGTTCATCAGGCGCTCCACGAGCAGTGAAAAAACTCCATCGGTGTTTACCCAGCCTGCTACGCCCGTGAAAACGGAATAACGTTTCCAAATTGCCACTCTTGCCAACAAGCTGAAACAGGAGAAAGAATGTGCAACTCTGTGTGGTCAAAATGTTTTAAGTGCTTTCTTCAAGATTAAAGAGTGTTGGTAGAAGCCATGTAGGGCCTCCTTGGCTTCTGTATCCACACATCTCTATCTTGATCAAATATCTCAGTTCGCCCACTAGAAGAGGAGAAAAATATTTCCTCCTGAAAAATCTACAGCTTCATACACAAATCGCTACACTTCTCATGAAAATCATTTTTTTTTAATGTCCTAGATTGGTTTTCGAAACCTCCACTGCATATGTTATTCACACTCCATGAATCACACCAAAGTTCTCACTGATCTTGTTTTGCACAGAGGTATTTTTTTTTCTTCTTAGAACCGGGAAACATTTTGTCATTTTTGTGAAAGGCCGTTTTCCTTTCTAAGCTTTCCTTAAAAAATTCTATTTGTCTGTAGTTTGACACTTGAAGCGTCATTACTCATCTTTATTTGTTTTTATAACTTCGTAAAGAAGGCCTAAGGTCTAAAGAAGACCTGAAGTCAACTACTGTTTAAATTCTGTCCCTTCTCCAATGTCACTCTTTGGTGGTATTATGTGTTCTACACGTCCCTGTTAACATCAGATGACAAAGTAAGGTCACCTCTTGTCTTCCCAGCCTCACATAGTCGAAAGTGAATTTCACTGAACAAGGTTCGACAACTGGAAGATGACAACATTGTAGCAGACACTAGATTCTTCTCCATCAACTGTTCTTAACTGCTGGTTAAGAAAAGCCAGGGCCCACAGACAGAACCAGTGGCTGCAAAAACACAGAAAAGGCTCCCACTAATTAGATAAAGGGATCCAAAGTGTAGGTGTCCCTAGGATTTATATTAGTGCAACCAACCACCTGCATCACAGTCAATGGGAGTATTCATTTAAAATACAGGTTCCAGGGCTTCGTCTCAGACCAACTATATTGGGATCTAAGAGGTGGGGTCTGAGAATCAGCTCCTTAGGCTATTCTTAAGTCCACCAAAATTTCAGAACCCTTCCCCTAAAAGGGATAAGCCTCACAAATGTTCTATACCGCACATTTATCCTGTGGGTGATAAAATGTGAAGACACTTGGCCCAGGTATGGATTGAGCTGGGGAAAATCTAACCTAAGACAAGCAGGTAGAAAGAACAATAAGGAGATAATGGTCAGAATGAGAGAAATCAAAAAACTACAAGTTCCCTTAGACATAGAAAGCTCTTTTAATTTTAAAATCAACAAACTTTTGGAAAACACCGAGTTTAAGGATGTTAAAGTATGATGTTAGCATAATTCTACCTTTAAAATCAAACCACTAAACTGCTATTCAAATTAAGGATTTTAAGAAAATCAGATTATTATTTAGACCGTAAAATAATATTTAACGTATATATGCCGACGTATGGAAAGTATGACTCAAATCAGAATGGCAATTGTCTCTTAAATCTTGAACTTTTTAAATATTAATTCACTTCAAACTGAACTTAGAATACTGCGCTCAAAAACAGAAGGATACCCCAAGGGTGTGTGTCTCCTGGCCACTGGTTAGCTTCATTCTGTCTCAGTCAGAAGTAATCTATGGACATCAGTTTTTTGAGACTGGGACAGGAAAGATTTGGAGTTAGGTTTTCCTACCTCTTTCTCCTGCCTGTCATCACAGTGCTCTAGAAAGAAAAAGGCCAGGACTAGAATGTAAGAAAACTTGGGTTCTGGTCTCCACTAATCCTCTAACTAGATCAGAGGAATCATTTAACCTCATAGTTTACAGCTTCCTCATCAGCACAATGAAGAAATAAGATCAGATTAACTTCTGGCTCTAACCTTCTAAATGTACCATTTAAAACAACAGTGATGCTGTGCGTTTTCTTTAAATAGGATACAACTCATAGGCATCTCAACTTATTTTCTTCCAAAGAGAAATCTGTGTGTCCAAATGATCCTGTTGTTAATACTGTGACAAAAAAATATCCTAAGAGAAAGAAATAAAATCTACCCTGGGCTTCAGAAATTAGTGAAATTCTAAGACCTTCCTTCCCTTCCCTCCACCCACCTTGGCTCTCTCTTCACTCTATGACCTCGATCAGCTAATTCTTTTAGCTCGACCTGGGCATAACACTATTTGCAGACAAAATTTACTTCTCAAAAAAAAAAAAAAAACACCTTCGTTGATGGCAGTATCTTCGTCGGAAGAAGTTTTTTAAATGCTCTTAAAAGATCTGTAAAGAACGGAATATTCACACAAGTTCTTAGAGCTACTTGATTTTCAGTGCATATTTTTAACAGCGATTTAGACTGTTTTCTTCACATCAGCCTACCTTTCTTTGTCTTACTTTTCCCCTCGCTCTATGCCCATTGATTTCATCTTACCTCCTCCAATGGATCCTCTTCCCTTCTTAATCACAGCATCAATAACCTGCAAGCTGTCCTCACAAAAACTTGATATATCTCTCAGCTTACATTTCACTTAAATACACTTGTAGGAGTTTTAACTTCTCAGATGCCACTATTTTGGAAACTTTGGCCCACACATTGCCAATTCTTTGCCGTGTACAAACAAAATTTACAGTATCTCTTTGTTGCCTCTTAGCAAATAAAATGAACTCAATAATACAGGATGTCCCTTCTCTTTCCTATAGCCATAGGCCCGCCTCCATTTCAGCACTGCTTAAACCAGGCCTTTTGTGTATTGTCGAGCTCTGGGCTCTGCCTGTGCTATTCTGGTTACATCATTACCAACAAAAGATTTACAAACAGGTTTCCATGGCAAGCGACAAGAACAAATGAAAAAGTTCAAGGGAAATATAAACAGAAACGATAAGGCTGAGTCAATCTCTGATGAAACTGGAATGCAAAGCACCCAAAAGCAACTACTTTAATCACAACTGAAATTACTGGCATTTCCCTGAAACATGACAGGAACCACACGATAAATAAAGACATTGGCCTTTTTTTTTTATCGATGTAATGCAAAAGACTCTAATGACACAAGGTTCAGTCACCTTCTGCAGACAAATTCTTTTCCTTGTTTAATGGACTAGACAAGTGTTGCCATTCTAATTCACGGCCCCACATAAAATGAACACTTACAAAAATGTCCTTTTGAATTTTGATGGGAGCTAAGTGCTGATACCAACAATTATGTAAGCATAAACAGTTGTCGGAAGAGGCAGAAATCGGTAATGATGGGTCAGTGGGAAAGAGGCAAAAACGTGGGGTGGGCAGTGTGTTTCTGACAGGGAAAGGACGCAGGCTGGAAGCCGTGCTCAGGTACTAACGCTGCAGCCCATACGCAGAGCACAGATACGAAAGGAGAAGTTTCCATTTATTCACACAAGGCAAAGGCAAACCTGGGACTTTTTCCTTTGTAGCCCTAACCCTTTTCCCGGCATACAGTAAGCAGTCAATAAATGCTCACTGAATGAAAACATAGGGCCAAGCGCAGAGTCAGGAAAGCCAGTGATGTTAAATAATTATTATGCAAATGAGACTGCATCCTTTCACCCAGAGGAAATGTGGATGGGTGTTTCCACCCCTCTGAGTAAAGAGAAGCCACTCTGCCCATCTAAATGCTGGAGCTGGAATAATTTCTTGGTTCTCAATTTCCTTCTCTCTCAATAATTCCTACCCTCCAATATTCCATGAAAATGAACTCAGGTCATTTAGGGTTCTATGAGACTGTTATAGGAAAGCACAGATATTCTTCACTATGTATCATAATAACTGGAATGTACGTAGAAAAAACAAAATGTGATAGAGGCCCTCCCCTGGCCCACCTCCTCCAAGGCCTCTTTCCTGAGATGATTTGAATAGTCGTTTTGCCTATCACCAGAGCGAAACAAGTTTGCATCCTTCATAAGCATATCATAAAAAGGTCTATTATGAGATTTGAACCTACTGAGTAAATTATTAACCTAAAAAGGAAAGGTATAAATTCAATCATCCTATTTCTTTCTGTGTAACCCCAAACACTCTCAGTACCCCACCGCCCCCCACCCCACCTAGGGGCCTCCTTCTCCCATTTCCCCTCCGTTCTTCCCCGTCTGGTGCCAGCCTGCACTCTGTCCCTTCACACCAGCTTGTCACTGCTATTCCCGCCATCTGGAGTCAGTTTGCGTATCTCTGTCTCATCAGCTCTCCATCTATTTTAAAATATCATCTGAAAACATATGTTTCCCCCACACACACCCCTTTCAATTTCCTCTCTGCTTTTATTTATTTCATCCTCTGACTTCCTTCAGCTCTGGGGGGGAAAAAAAAAAAAACCTCATCTGATTCACTTCAGAAAACTGCTCTACAAAGGGCTGAAACTGAATTGGCTATGAAAGATTGTAATCTCTCAGGTTGGAAATATCTCATGTGAGTGGTCAGCCCGTGCTCCTCCATTTTATCTCTGCAAAAGGATGGAAAGCACAAGAAAGAATATCGAACAGGAAAATCGGGGCGTTTCTAACATTAAAATTATCTCGAACGCCGCGGATCGCCGCTGTTAAAAAGTGTTTAAACATCTTTTTTAAACACCCGGAACTCAATAAGAAGCTGCTTCATCCATTAGGGTTGACAATAATACGAGAGTCGAGGGAAGAGAATCAAGCCTCCCTTAATCCTTTCTATTTCCCTTCAAAAAAAACTTGCCCAATAACTTGAAACCACCACCACCACCAAAAAAAAGGAAACAAAATCCTAAAACGGAGCGAAAATAAATGCGCGCTAGACACCTCGCTGGTCAGGAACTTCCGTTTCCAGATTGCCAGGCCATCATCTCGTTCTATTGCTTCTTCACTTTCTCTGATTAACCTCTGCCGCCGCGATCACCCACTTTTAATTCTCTCCGTCGGCGTTTATTAGCCATGAGCAGGACGCGTGGGCCCTGATCGTTCTCCAGCATCAGCCAGTGCTTTTCCGCACCGGGCTGTTGACTGTGATTCTTTCATCCTATTTGCCTTTTCTTGCTTTATTCTCCTTCCCCATGGAGAAGCAGCTGAAAAATGAGGATCTCCCTCTCCAACTGCACTCTATTGTCAGTTCCACGGCTGCAGCAGTTGTGAGAGCTGGAAGAATCACTGTTGCTAAGCAACGCTGTTGCGCCCCGTGTAAAAGATAAAGAGCATCATGCACGGCTCTGGGGACAAGACTGTCCAGCTCCCCGTGAACTCAGGGGGGCCCACCTCGGGACAATTGACAGAGAAGTGTCGATTCTATGAACACAAGGTTTGGGAAGGAAAGTTCTTACATTTTTCTTTTATTTTCTTTAGATCATTTCTCACTTTCTCCAAAAAAAAAAAAAATAGGACCTAATAGGCAAAGACATGGATGGCAAACCCATAATTTGGGTTTCCGGGATTGATCTGTGCCACAAATTTCCTCGTTGAACAGAACCGCTTCATTATATATCCCTCCCATGATTCGGTTTTTTTCCCTTGGAAAGAGTAAAAATTAAAATCAGCTGCTTCACGAAATTGTAGGAAATTGATTTTTTCTTTTTTTATAAAGTCCTCAGCAATGACTAAATTACTAAGTTATATCGCTTAGTAATTTAGTAAAACAACACATTTCCTTGCAGGCTTCCTCAGATGCCGCTTGTAGCAATTTCGCTTATCGGAGATTCCATTCTGCACACTGACCTTCCATGGGAACATTCTGTGGGGTTTTTTTGGAGGAAGGATTAATCGCCAGAATGTAACTTGAGAGAAAGGAGGATTGCCTCCCCCATCACAGGCTGAAAGAGAAGTGGGTGGGCCAGCCCCGGGGTAGATGTATGAGGCTGCCCTTCAGCCTCACCCCTCGGGCCCTCCCCCGTGTCACTTTCTGAATGGAGGCAAAAGTGACTGATCGGATGAGACGACCATATCATGAACTTCTTGACTTTTAGTCATAGGTAAGGCTAGAACTGCTGTGGTACTCAGGTTCCTCCCTGGGACTAAGATTGCCAGTCCCTCCCCCACCCCCCACACACAAATCTATTCTCTGTTCTTCTAAGATAAGACTTCCTGCCCAGCTCACTTGCAGCTAGGTAAGGCCAGGTAAGAGCTCTGGCCAAAAGATCTGCACAAAAGTGATGGGTGAAACCTTCTGGTTGTAGCTTCCATTTCTCCTCTCCCTGCTCTTTCTCGTTGCAGGGGAAATGCATGCTGGGGGAGGCAACCATGAAACCTCTGGACGAGGGCAAGACATAGGGATGGTGGGAAACGAGCATGAGGCTGGGTCTCTGATGGCTTCAAAGAGCAGAGCCACTGCCTCATATAAGATTTGCGACAAGGATGTACACTTCCGTCTCTTGGTTAAGCCATGTTACTTGGCTTCCCTGTCACGCGCAGACCCAAAGTGATATTTACCGCAATCATTTATGTGCTACCTCAGAGACTTTCCCAGAACCAAAAAGTATCAAGCACGCCAGTAACACAACTTTGTGCCCAAAGGAAACTCTGAAAAGTTTAATGAGTGGAAACTGTAACAAGATCTGCCACTTACTGAGCACATCTTTCCACTGTACCAAGAAAGTAAAGCAATTCTCATCTATAATTGAGTTTAGGAAACATCATGCTTTCAACTAACCAGCATATATTTACTAAGCACCACTGTGTACAAAACACTAAGAGTGGAAACCACAAAGATGGACAAGACATGCCCATCGCCTGGGAACTAAGATACTCAGGGGTGTGCCATGAGATATAGCATTTTGATAAGGCTTAACTGAATGATGTAAGACGACCCCGGACAAATCAGTCAAACTTTCTTTTAATTAATGTTTGCAGGCGATGCCTTTTTGCATCCTTTTATTTCTAATCTGTGTCTTTATATTTAAAGTGAGTTTCTTACAGCCAGCTTACAAAGTTGGGTCTTGCTTTCTTATCCAATCTGACACAATCTGCCTTAATGAGTGGAGTCTAGACAATTTAACTTGATTACTGACCTCATGGGGTAAATATACCAGCACACAGTTTTTTACTTTTCTTATCTATTCTTCGTTCCCCTTTTTCCTCTTTTTTCACTTTTTTGAATTTTTTTTTTTTATGATTCCACTTTATCTCCTTTATTGGTCTATCAGCTATATCTCATAGTTTTTCTTCATTAGTGGTTTCATTAGGGTTTGTAATATGCATCTGTACCTTACCACCTTTCTGTGACTACAACTTCAAGTGTGACAGGCCTACTAGTATCCCACAACCCACTGATGCTTTGTTGATTTTTTTCAGTCTTTTGTTTCATTTTACATACTAATTATGTCTTCGACTTTACTGATTGTTTTGTCTACGGTGTTTAATCTGTTGTTAATCGCCCCAGTGTATTCTTTTTGTGTGATTGTATTCTTCAACTCTAGAAATTTGATTTGGATCTATTTTATATTTTTCATGCCTCTCTTTATCATACTCATGTTTTCTCTACCTACTTGAACATCTGGCATATATTTATGATAAACTTGTATTAGTAAGCTCTAGATGCTGTAACAAAATGTCATAAACTGAATAGCTTAAATAAGACATTTACTTCACACAGTTCTGGAGGCTAAATGTCCAAGTTCAAGGTGTCAGGCAATTTGGCTCCTGGTGAAGACCTTCTTGATTGCAGACAGCCACCTGGTGTCTTCACAGAGCAGAGAGCAATTTCTCTCCTCCTCCTCTTCTTATAAAGCCATTAATCCCATCATGATGGTCCCACCCTCATAATCCCAGCTAACCCTAACTACCAAATGACCAAAGGCCTCATCACAAATACCATCACATTGAGGGTTAGGGTTTCAACATATGAATCAGGAGACATTTGTGTTGTTTCTGAGCCTTTTTCTAAAGACTGTTTTGCTACTCATTATAGGTCATGTTTTCCTACTTCTTTGAATGCCTGGTAATTTCTGATTGGATGCTAGACAATGTAAATTTTACTCTGTTGGGGCTGGAGTTTTTATATTCCTTTAAATATTTTGGGGATTTGTGTCGAATGCAGTAAAATTACTTGGAAACAACTTGATCCTTCCATGGCTTGATTTTAAGCTTTGTTAAACAAGACCAGAAGATTCTTTAGTCTAAGGGCTAATTTTCCCCTGCAACAAAGGCAATATCTTCTGAGCACTCCAACTAATCCCCTGTATGTTAGGAGGTCTTTCCACTCTGGGTGGTAAAAAAAAAAAAAAAGTAAATTATTGAGCCCCAGGAATGATTCCACCTGATTCTTTGCCATCTATTCCCCTGGCCTCAGGCAGTTTTCTCACATGCATCTACTGAGAACTCTGCAGATTCCTGGAGCTGTTTGTCTGTGTAGTTCTCTCCTGTCCAGGACCTTACCCTGTGAATTCTAGTGACTGTAGCCTCCTCAAACTCTGAACTCTGTGTCTTCCCCTAAGGGTAATAGCTACGCTCTGTTATATATCTGAAAATATAATATATACTCCAGGAAGTAAGCTGAAGCAATCTCATTTGTTTTTCTTCCCTGAAAGATTACTGTTTTGTGCTACTTGTCTCATGTCTGAAAACTGTTGTTTTAAATATTTCCCCTAGTTGTTTTTAGATGTTTAACTTGAAAAACTAATTCTAGTCCTTTTAACTCTATTATCACTAAAACCATGTCATCTCTTCAAAGTCTCCACATCTTCTTAATCTGTTCTCTCCAATATCAACTTGGGAGTCAGATGAGTATAGCATGGTGCTTAGAAATGAGCACTGGAGTCAGACAACCTGGCTTCAAGCAGCCACTTTACCATTACTCTCTGTATGTCCTTCCACAGGTTATTTAACCTGAGTCTACCTTGCTTACCTGTAAAATAAGAATATTAAAAGTATGTATCTATATCATAAGGATGCTGTGAGATGTAACTGAGAAAAATAACAGAAAACATTTAACATCGCTCTGAGTACATAGTAATTACTCAATGATTGTTGTCTTTCAAAATATTCATCACCCTAATCTCCTCATATGCCAACTAACAAGGATAACAACCCAGAGTGTCTCTGGCTAATCTACTAACCTCACCGCCATAACCAATGAAACCTGGCCTACCTCCCTCTGAAGAGGCAAAATGTTCATTTTCCGTATTCATTCCCATATTCCACATACATCGACTCCATTTTATATTTAGTATAACAATAAAAATCTGAAAGCATACTTAAAAACATAAATTGAAATTATCACAAGGCAACAGCACAGCAAGCAACTCAGAGCTTTTCTCTACTTTATATTCTACTGACTTATGTTAATGATCTCATTGATTCTTTACCCAACCTATGGGGAAAGATTTTTCCATAAGCACAACTGGTTAAATGAGCATAAAAAGTGAAGTTTTGTTTCATTTCCAAATACGCTAATATTTATTAAATGAATTTAGACACTGTTCTATATATGCCATAAGGCAGAACTGTGTTAATCTCATCTAAATGGAGTCAGCTTTATTTTTCTAAATTATATATGTTATGAAATGAGTCTGAATAAAGCCACTGTTCCAGTTTGTCTTCCTATGAATGCATATTCTGTTTTCTGATAAAATACAATACTGGGTATTATAATGCAGCACAAGTTACACCCGAAACACAAAGAAACTTAGAGACATTATTTTCACAGCTTACAAAGCACTTTCACATACATTATCTCATTAATTCTTACAACAATCCTGTGAGCTAAGGACTCACATCAGGAGAAAGTCAATATTGTGGAAACAGGAGAAAGACTATGTCCAACAGTGATCTTACCTCTAAAAATACCCAATTCTAGACTATCTGAATCAAGCTCAGCTCACTTTATGTTTGTGAATACTTATCTTCAATGGGCTGTGTCATCTAACTTTGCTTTGTTCAACAGCAATGAAGTGCCATATTCTCATGAACATGAGTCTAACAACTCAGCACTGGTCTCCACTAACCTCATCCCTTAAACAAAAGTTATTTCTATCACAGCTTTTTACTTTGAAAATTTTCAAACTTCAGAAAGTTTTCAAAAATAATGCAGTGAATATGCCCTCTATCTAGATTCACCAATTATCAACATTTTGCACACATGCATGAAGCAAATATGTATATTTAATATAATGTATTATATTTGAATAATCATATATAATATTAACATTTCTTATTATATAAATGATAAAATTACCATATACTTAATACATTCACATTGAAGTTAGTAGCGAGCATCATGACAATGAAGTCATGAACACCTCAATATGAATCCGTTAAGAACAAAGACATTCTCTTACATACATAAACTTATTACACTCACAAAATTTAACACTGAGACAATGCTATTATCTAATAGATATCCATTTTCGAATTTCTCCGGATGACCCAATAAATGTCTTTTAAAGTTGTTTTCCAGATCTAGAATGCAATCTGAGATCACACACTGCATCTAGATGTCATATCTCTTTTCTCTCCTTTAATCATCCCCAACTTTTTTTGGTCTATAATGACTGGTATTTCTTAAGAGAAGAAGTCTTCATTTTGGGATTTGTCTGATTATTTCCTCATGATAAGATCCAGGTTAAACATTTGGGGCATAAATGCTGCCTAAGTGACAGGCAGGGATCAAATCAGTAGGTACATGACATCAATTTGTTTCCCTTTGGGTGATGTTAAATTGCTTAAGTTTGATCACAGGTTTAAGGTATTCTCCAATGTAAAGGTGTCTTTTTCCCTTTGGAATTAAGTATTCCAAAGGCTATACTTTGAGACTATTCTGTGCCCCAATGAGCGTTCACTCACTGATTTGAGCATCTACTGATCATTCTTGCCTGAATCACTTATTAAATACTATGGTGGTTGTAAAACAGGGGGGTTTTTTTCTTCCATTATTTCTTCTACATTTATTAATTGGCACTTTCAAAAGTACTTCTCGATAGCAAAGAACACCCAGGATCACCTACACAAGAGTGTTAGAACAAAAATGAAGATGCTGCTGGAGAGAACGAAGCTCACCAGAGGAAGACACTGGCGCTCGTGCTTGATACACACAACTCTGCACTTGCTGTTATGAAGGTATGTCTCTATAGTCGATCAGGTTCAAAGGAATTCTTTCATTGTGTAAGCTGTAGATGTTTACCATGTTCTTTGTTTCAAGATGGTGATGGAATACTGGCAAAGGATCTAAAGGAACTACATTTTTCAAACTTCATACAATAATCTCTAGCTTCCTCCCTGAAGCAGAGGGAGAACCCCTAAAAGCATCAGACCGAGAAAATTGGACATGGCTGAAAATCTCAGGAGATCATTTCTAAAGTATGCCTGGCTCTGAAACTTTTTTTTACAGTGTAGATCAAGCACCCCAAAATTACAACCTTTCATCTCTTGTCCTGTATAGCTTCTATTCAAAGAAGGAAACAAGATTTCTTTTTACTCCTTTCTGCCTCTCTTACAAAGGATAGATGCCCTGAGCCTTTAAAACTACATAACTTAATAAACCTGGCCAGGCTACTTGTCTGCAGACCACCTTAATGCCATGATAATGGTAAACTCAGTGCTTTCGATTCATGCCCTACCAGTGAGTTCCATGTCAACAAAGGCAAAATAACATTTTAGTTTAATTCAATAATCACAGTGTAACCAATGAACACTCTGCCAATAGTGCCACCATTAGAAGTCATTTTTAAGTGTTTAAATTTATGCCATACAAGGTACCACAAAGAAAGCCAAAATCAATTCATCCCTATTGCCAGCATAGTACATAGCAGTAAAAATAAATTAGCAAATAATACTCTTATGAATCACTATAAAATGATAAAATCTTAATCTTCAAAGGGGTCATAGAGAGCTAATCCAATCTCTGATCCAATGCCAGGCTCACATTTTCAGCATCTGCAATAGTAATGCCACCTCTGTTTAAATACCCCCAGTGAAAGAGCGCTCACCACACAACAGTCTATTCTAGTAATTTACAGCTACATATATGGCAGCCTAGAGATCACAGAGCTAAGAATCAATGTGTTTGTGTATAAACCTACCAGTATACCAGAAAAAATACAGTAATAGAAAAATGCAAATTTCATAATAGGCATCCTTTCAATATTAAGCTTTCCTAAAACATTTAAAGCAAAATTCTATTTGTCAAAATCTGACATACCAATATTAAGCAAGTTAACAGATAAGGAATGTGGGAATTTCTCCCCTTGTATCACTTGCCCTGAAACAGACCTTTCTCAGTACCCTTAAGTCAAAACTCTATCATCTGTGTCTTCCATCAGTGTCCCAAGAGCATCACTTTACTTCCTTCTCCCACCATACTTGCTCTGCATATTTGGGCTCACATGGTCAAAAATCTCTTCTATTCTCTTGATCTACTCACAATCCAGAATAGAGTAGCCATGGCAACTGATAAACATAAGGAAATACGGATATACAAAAATAGTCAGTGATTGTGAGCCTGGGTGATTAGAACAACAGTGTTTTAATAGACAGAAAACGGAAAAGGGACTCAATCTGGTTGGATTCAGAGAGCTGAAGCTAAAGATGATGGGAAAATGCTCAGTGTCTAGGTATGAAATCCAGAACACACATTGATTTGAGTCATCATTAGAGATAACAGTTAAAGATAAGACACAATCAATTTCCTAAGGAAAAAAGAAATGAAGAGCACTAGTGAAGATACCCACATAAACTTCCCTGCAGTATTTCTGCCTTGTTTGTGTGTTGTCTTTTGATTTTCTAATTTTTCCCTAGTTAATACTCTCATCTTCCCAATACAATTTCTGTAATACCGAGAATCAAGTTTCACATACCTTCTATGCTATCGGAGTCAGAGAAGATACTCGATAAATCATTTTGGCTGGTTCTAATAACTACCTAAAAATATTTATGAAAAACCTACTAGAAATGGACTTAACTTATGTGTAATACATTCTCTGGACAATGGAGCCCACCTTCTAAGTGACTGTCATTTACAAATGCCTGTCTTGAGGCCAACAGCAAAGGATGTCTTTATACTCATCCAATGAAAACTATTCAAAATCGACCACATACAAGGTACTACACTAAGATGCACCTCTTGGGAGACACAAAGCTAAATAAGATAAGATCCCCTCTCTTTCAGATCTTGTGCAAGGTCAATAGTAAACCTGCCTTGAATTATTTTACAGCACTCCACGATATTTGCTAACACAAGTGCTTACGATTTTATAGTTTTCTTTCAATTTCTGCAAACATTATAAACTTCTTAAACTAGCATTGATATGATTTGAGTCTCATGACTACTTACTTCATGTCTGTAGATAGAACTTCACATTCTTAAGGTTCTCTATCATCAACTTCATTCATACATAAAAATGGTTAGTAAAACACTCTCCAAATCTTCCCTGCTTATAAGCCCTCCATGCAAGTCATCCTGGCCATCCTTGTGGTCCACAAATGCTCACAATGTGGTCCTTTTTTCTGGACTTACCAGTGCCATTTCTCATGACTCAAGTCCTCCTTCTCCCTAAGATTCTATAAACATTTCTATATAACTAAATATAAATAATTATGCATAAATATTTATATATACATAAACATTTAGAATTAAGTTTCCTTATATTATTCAATAAATGTTTCATTTAAGTTTTTACTCCCTCTTTCTCTACTAGAATATACCAGTAAGCCCTTTGAAGGAAATCTTTGTCTGTGTGTGTGTGTGTGTGTGTGTGTGTGTGTGTATGTGTGTGCATGTTTTCACTAGCACCAGTTTATTCAATTTTGTACATATAGAAGGTAGACTATGATATATGCAAATGACTGAAATTCTTCTTAGTATTTGCAGAATTCCATAGACTACCTTATATACCTGGCCTTTTGACAAATGCTTTTAGATCACAATATTGCTTACTAGGCCAACATCAATTCATCCTACTCTTTACCCAACTCTTCAGAAAAGGGTCTATTTTGATGGAGGATAAAGGGGTATGGGTGCAAATCACTTAGCATATTGATATAACTATTATCATTACTGTATTACTGTCATTTATAATTTAAGACATCACTAAAAAAGATTAGAGAAAACTCCAATGAGCTGTGAGTTATTAACATAGGGATAAAAAGAAGTCTAGAACCAAAGCTATCAAAGCTAATAATATCTTGCCCGTGTTCATCTGCACGGATGCAAAAATCAGACCATGCCTTTCTCCCTAGCAGGGGTCCTGAGCTCACACAGAGTAGAAGTTTCTTCCTGAGAAGTCACATGACCCTCATCGCAATAAAACAACCACTTTAGGGTCATTAGGATCACTCTTTAAGTAGAACCACCACCCAAGTATATCAGGATTCAGTTTCAAACAGGATAGGGATTACAGAATTATAAAAATGATCAGAAATAAATGAGCCAAAGAAATAAAAACAGCACAGCTTGAATCAGTCTGCACGGAAGTGCAGGTGTGGAAAAGATGCTGGGTGGAGATGGGACAAAGAGGCCACGAAGGAAACTCGCCCCGAAAACACGCCAGAAGGAACTATTCTGTGTTGGTAAGGGACAGACTGACTCACTGCAAACAACCTTGCTGTCTCTAATTTCTACGATTAATGGAATCTCAGGGTCTCTAGTAGCTTACACACACACGCACACACACGTGCAACCACACACACACACACACACACACACACACACGTGCACATGCACACAACCACTACGCACATGCATTAGGCCGAAGCTATATTTGCTCATCACCAAAGGGTCCCATCAGATGGAAGTGAAACCAGCTTGTTTTTTTATAACAGAAGACTCCCATTTAAAGGGTGTTTCATGATTATAAACAATCTTAAAAAACAACTGTTTTAAATTCTAAAGACACTTATGGTGGAAAGAAAGGAGAAATCGGGGTGGGGGAGATTAATAAACTGGGCTGTCCGAGGCTGTCTGAAAAGTGTGTAGTATCACCCTTGCCTTCTCCCTGCAAAACAGAGCCCCAAAGTAGGAAGAACACACGAGCTGAACAAGTGGAAACTGTCACCGTAGAAAAACAAAGGTGGATCTGCTCAATGCAAATGAATTTAGGGGGAATGTGAGTTTTGTTTCCCAGCCATCAAAAATAATTTGGAGGATGTGTGCCAAAATTTGAAATAAAAGCAAGCTCTTTTCTCCCCGCACCCTGGAGAGTTGCCTTTGAAGTCGCATGTGCTCCACAGGGCACAGACAGAAACAAAAATCAGGCCCTTCTGATGTGTTATAATATGCGGTTCGGTTTGAGACGGTGTCCTTCAAGCATTTATAAAAACTCATTTTCAGCTCCCTCTTCTTAGATCTGATAAGCTTTTGTCTTATGCCCTGGAATTTAAATCCATGCTTCCCTCTGGTTATGCCTTCTGGTCCCAGGGACAGCCTCGGGGACTTGGCCCACTTGCCTGGATGTGTCAGGCGCTGCCTGGATGGACGGGCTCCAGCTCCCGGCTTGTAAAGACTCGGGCTGACTCTGCAGCCACCTGGCAAGACCTGGCCAGCTTTGCAGCCTTCTGCACTTCCCTGAACAGCTCATTGGGGGGCCTCAGGCCCTCCTTAGCTCCCTGTTCTGCCTTATCAGGGCTACAAGATGAAATGCAGCTGTCCGTTCTTCTAGCCTGGTACCCCACATAGAAGGTGAGAAAAATATCATATTTGGAATAATAACAACCATTCTGCCGGTATATTTAAAAACCAAACCATCTTCAAAATCAGGGACTTCCCTGGTAAGCCTCATTAGAGCCTTAAGCATAAAACTGTTTATATCATTTGTTTTGCAGATACTTAGAGTGTGGAAGCAAGCATCCTACATCCTAAGCCAGTATGACACTAATCAGAGGGAAAGGCACAAAAACATTTCATATTTTCCAATTTTGCATTAATTCACCCCACTGTCTAAATTCTTAGGAGGAAAAAAAATCAAAATGGTCTATGTTTAGCATTAGAGATTTTATCTAGAATATTAAAATACAGCCTCTTTTCTCTGGAAGGGAAGCGAAAACTGAAAGGAATTTTAAAGACCAACTAATCCAATTATTTAAAGAGATGGAGACTGCTGCCCAGAAGCTAATGGCTCAGACTAACAGGGAAGTGTCAACAAGACATACGGGCCAATTAGAAGGAGCCTCCACTGGCCAGAGATGGGACAATTTGGATACCAAAAAGAATGACTGCCACTGATTCAAACGCATCAGATCTATAAAGTCTATGGGTTTATAGTGAATGATAAGATGTCCTTCTGTCTCGACCTCCAAACCGTACTGAACAGAGCAGTACACTGCTAACTACCAGTAGAAGTTTCTAGGACCCCAATTAATTGTAGTCTGACAACTGACGTATAAGGGCAAGACTGAAGAATGTCTCCTGCTTTTCCTTTTCAAACCACATTTCAGAATGACCAAATAATCAGTGATGGAAAATTCATCCACATGAAAGAATCTGAACTCATAAATGCAGAAATAATGACGGAATTAGAAAATTTTCCACTCTGTAACTCGCTTGGTAAAATCGTCAGTAGTTATAAAACCCATTAAGTGATAGGTAGATGAGGAACTTTTTAAAGGCAGGATCAAACATACAACTAAATCTTCTGGTCTTCTTAACATTATTAAAACTGGGTCAGACATATGTCCCTTCTAACTGATGCGGTAGAAAGTACACAGCATCACCTATGATAAAATAAAATAAAAATTGAGCCAGATTATAATCAGACATCTCTATATAATGACTGAGTTTACAGGAAACACGGGGATAGAGGCACAAGTTAAATGACATTACAAGGAAGCAATCAGCCAAACCCAAAATACGGGACATTCTGTAGGGCAAATGACCTGGTTTCTCCAACAAATAAAGGGAATAAAAAGGAGGTTGGTATACGAGGGGACAATTATAGATGTAAAAACACTTACTAGACAAAACAGCCAAGTCAATAAATGTACCTTGTTTGGCTCCTAATTTGACCAACAATTAAAAAAAAAAAAAAAAACCTTGTTAGAGATAAGCAATGAAATGTGGCATTAGAGGAAAAAGATCATCATCACAAGAAAAAAATGTGTAACTATGTGTGGTGATGAATGTTAACTGGATCGTTTTACAAAATACACATATACTGAATCACTATATTACACATCTGAACTAAATACAATGTTATAGCCAATTATTTCTGTGTTTTTTTTTTTAAAGCTGGTCTTCCAAGCCTCACTTAACCCCCAACCATTAAAAGACAGCATGACAGCCGGACATACTGGGATTAAGGTTGATGCTGGGCTAAGCCCAACATCAGTTAAGCCCCATGCATATTCACTAGAGACAACAACACTTCCGAAACTATTAGCGTGTCTCCTCCACAGTTAGGTCTCAGTGGGCTGTACTTTGCTCACTATGAGGATTCTGTCAAAATAAATAAATAAGCAGAAGTAACAGAACCAACCCAGCCAGAGAAAAGTACAGCACAGGACACAACTAATAAAGGTGGTGTGGGGTCAACACTGCCAAATGTGGTTGTTTTCTAATACATTTAGAACCTCCGAGTGTTTGACAGGCATGACACGAAACACCGACCTTGAGACTGAAACAGAAGTGCCATCTTTTTTCCCCCCCACTGAACCAGTCATTTCTTCCAACTACTAAGTTTGAAGAAGGAGTGAGAAGAAATAAAAAGAGGAAAAGGAAGCTCATTTGGGAGGAGATGGATCCCAGTTCCCTTTGGTTCTCAAAATAAAGTTGGTAAAAATCTCTGGCTATTATATTTTTGAATGGTCAATAGCAACTTTGTTTCATGCTTTTTCCCAGATGGGCAGACACAGCTTCCTTATGTTTGTTTTTTTGATGTATGTATATGTTTATAAACTGAGGTACAAGTCTAATACCATAAAATTCACCTTTTAAACAGTGTATTCTCGTGGTTATACAACCATCACCACCAGATAATTCCAGAACATTTTTGTCACCCCAAAAATAAACTCTGTACCTTTTAGTAGTCACTCTTCATTCTCCCCTTTTCCTGAGATCCTATGGCAAGTACCCACCAGTCTCTGTGAATTTGCCTTGCCCTGGACATTTCATATAAATGATATCATACAATATTCAGTCTTTCATGTCTGGTTTCTCTCATGTAGCTTAATGTTTTCAAGATTCGTCACATTACATCATGTATCAGTACTTCATTTCTTTTCAGGGCTGAATAATATTCCACTGCATAGATATACTATTTTGTTATACATCCATCAGTTGATAGACATTTCCACTTTTTGATAGATCCACTCTTTTTTGATGGAGTTCCACTTTTTGGCTACTATGAATAATGCTGCTTTGAATATTCATGTACTACTTTTTGTGTAGATGTATGTATTCAATTCTCTTGGTTATAGACCAAGGAGTAGAATTGTTTGATCCTATGGTAACTCTATGTTTAACTTTTTGAGGAACTGCCAGACTGTTTTCCAAAGTAGCTGCACCACTTGACATTCCCCTCCAGCAATGCATGAGGGTTCGAATTTCCCTGCACCCTCACCAACCCTTGTTATTATTTTTCCTTTTGACTATGTATATTCCAGTTGGTGTGAAGTGATATCTCATTGTGGTTTTGATCGCATTTCCCTAAAGACTAAGAAACTTCTCATATGCTTATTGGCCCTTTGTACATCTTCTTTGGAGAAATGTCTATTCAAATCTTTTGCTCATTTTTAATTGGGTTAATTGTCCTTTAATTATCAAATTGTAACAGTTTTTATATATTCCAAATGCAAGTCCTCTTTAAGTCCTTTATAAGATATGCTAGTTACAAACATTTTCTCCTATTTTGTGGGTTGTCTTTTTTACTTTCTTGAGAATGTCTTTTGAAGCACAAGAGTTTTTAAGTTTTGATGAACCAATTTATTTTTTCATTTGTTTCTTGTGTCTTATCCTAAAAAGCCATCACCTAACCCAAAGTCACAAAAATTTGTGCCTTGTTTTCTTCTAAGAGTTTTATAACTTTTAGCTCTTACCATTATGAGTTAATAATTTTATATGATATGAGGTAGTAGTCCTACCTCATTCTCTTGCCAGCTTTCTTTTTGTGACCCTTCTAATCTGTTTATAAGACTGTAGCCCTTGCATCATTTACATCAGTACCAGTCAGAGCTTCCAGGTAAAAGAAGCAGGTACTATTTTTAACACAATGAAATTACTTGGGATGCAGGCAGTACACAGGGCGGCAAGAAGAGAACAATTTCTGAAGCCAGACTCTATCTCGATTCTACTACTAACGAGCTGTGTGGTTTTGAGTCAAGCAATTCTTTGTACTCAGTTCCTCCTCAGCTTAAAATGAGAAGAGAAAAAATGGTGTGTCTCCAGAGAGTTGTAAGAGTTATACAAGTTATTACAGGCAAAGCACTCGAACACACACGGCCCATTGTAAGCACCCAGTTCATATTAGTTATTATTATCAGTACATATCTGATTCTATTAATCCTATAGGGCTATAGTTTCCAAAGAAATATAGATCTCAAAAGAAGAGCAGAATAGAGACTGAAAGGACGATGTAGCCTCTGTGATGACATCAATCTCCCAGGTAGTATGCTCGCATCCCAGAGCCCCCAGCTGGGGACCACTTGATGCTGACGGTCATCTCTGTCCTGTGTACAAATCACTCTGTTTAGTTTTCCACAAACTTGCAAGTTTACCTAAGACAAATCTAAACAGGTGCCAAATTTCCATCACACACACACACACACACACACACACACACACACACACACACACACACACAATTTGGCTTGAATTTACTCGAGCAATGTTCTACTCTTTTAGACTCAAAGCTGCTTTATTCTTTCTCTATAGCGTTTTTGTTTCAGGTCACTTTAAAACAGTACTAGAAATACTTTGTAAACATCAGAGGGCAGGATTCATTCTCTCGGTCTCGATTTTTTCAGGAATTTCATATACATTTCATAAATTTCATTAGTCCATGTAAACTCACACCACAAACAACCTCTTCCAAGTGTTTTTTTGTTTGTTTGTTTATTGGTTGTTTTTTTTTTAACCATCAATCCCTAATTATCTAGGTTCAGAGAAGTTTCCATTCTAAGGTGTTAGAAAGCTTCTGGAGCATTTTCCTTCTCACCCTCACAGCTATCCCTTCAATTAGTATGTGTTTAACGAGTGCAAATTACTTTTAATATTAGCATATGCAAATATAATTAGATGGGAAGCCTTTTGGGATCAAATCCCTTACTGGGTGATTACTGAGTTCTGACACCGTTTTAACAGATGTGAGGATCTGTTCATCCTGAAGAATGTTATTCCCATTTTACCTGGAAGGTGAGCTACTCTGAGTCTACAGAGATGCTGTGGCTGAAAGGTTTCAGATTCCTCTTAAGAATTTCTTTCAGATTCTGCTGGTTGTCTATGTACACACACTTCCATATTATTTCCTACTTTAAAAAAAAAAAAACAATAACAGGTTTATTCAGCTTGCTCATTCACCCAGTCCACCCTCAGTTGAGGCCAGCACTTGTCCAGGTTCCAGTGTGCTCGTTCGTCTCTCCCTGGACACCCCTCGTGAGTCATTTTCGTTCAAACAGAGCCGTGTCTGTAGGCCCCGTTTTATCCCAGAGCCCAAGCTGAGAGCAAAGCAGCCTGAGCTCCACCCTCAGGACATTCTTCACTCACGAAAACACATTTTCCTCTTTCAAACTGAATTTGAGAAGAATATGCTAGAGTGTCTTGAAGCGAATGAAAGAGTAGAACCACTGAGTGAGGTGATGCCCCGGGGCCTCTGCCAACGGGGCCGCCCGTCCTTCCTTAACCTCTTTCTCTGCTGTTTCCCCATCCTATTTTCCCAAGGAGCTGTTTTAAAACCTAATTTATTCAGTCTCAGTAAAGCCACACCTAGTTATAGCCTCAGTGGAGACTGGAGAGAAGAAGAAAAAAAAGATCACAATGATCCTTGGCATAATAATATTTGACAAAAACGAGGCGTTGAGAAGTTCTTTCGAAGGCCAGGTGAGGCCACCTGCATTCAGCCTCATGCAGTCGCGGTAAATGACTCTCCAGAGCCAAGGTAAGTAAACCACAAATGGCTTCTCCACTAAAGAAAAAAGAAGAGCTCCAACTGACTCATGGGACATACCCGTTAAGCTAGTCACCTGGCCTGCAACAGCATGGCACAACCCTCCTGCAAGCCAAGCAGACTTACTGATGGGTCCACACAATAAGGCCTCTGTGCGAGTAGGGTGGCCAACCATCCCAATTTGCTTGGGACTGTCCCGGTTTCAGTCCTGACAGTACAGTGCCCTCAGTGGCCACCCTACCACCATCAGCTCCCTGCAGCTGGCCTGCTCTCCTCTTCCACTTTACCCCAAACCAGTCAGGACAAGACTGGAGGGCTGAAAACTAACGAGTGACAAAGAGTAGCGTGGCCAGTTCTTGAAGTGAAACTTCAGTGGGTTAGGTTAGATTTAGTCTAGCTCTCACAGAGAGAAAGCCCTTTCTTCATTCAAGTGCCTTCAGTAGCTCAGCCAGGGTGTCCACACCCGCACAGCAGCCACCAGACCGTATTCTGGATTGGGTCATAAACTTTTTATTAGCTTGTTGGATGTTTCCAAAAGCTTTGTCTTCAGACCGTCTATGTTAGAATAATCTGGTAATACTGGCCAAACTGAGGTCTCTGGCCCATCTCACATCTGCCGGATCAATTCATTAGCAGTAGTGTTCAGAAACCTCCATTTCTTAAGAAACCCCCAAAGGTGTCTTCTAAATACTAGTCTGAAAACTACTCTCCTGACTGCTGCGTCTTGCACACCCTCACCTGCAGCCTCACCTAGTTACACCGCAAGACTCAGTTACACGCCAGAATCTGGAATCCTCAGGTGAAGCCAGAGGAGAAGGGGGGTGAATCTGACAAGGGGCATCCCTACCTTTTTTTAGCCTGCTAAATCCCCTCTCTCCTCCCTCACCACCCATTACATCTGACTGCCCCATGGCTAGACAAAGCTCACCAAGGCCCGCCTTATTCTGAGGGGTCACCCTCTTCCAAAATCACCTCCAATTTCTCCTCCCTTAACCATCTCATCTTTTATTCAAGAGTACACAGCAACTTGCTGTGGAGAAAGCAATCTGGCTGAAGTAATTCATACTTAGGGCAAAATGACCGATATAACATCTTCTCTTATTGAGGAGGAGGAGCTATTTACAACATCACTCCTTATATTATATGCCTCTCGGGAAGAGACTGAAGCACAGTCCTTGGGTGTAGGCAGACAGGGGCCTAATTCTGGCTCTGTACCACTTGTAAGTCACGTCGCTGTGGACAGCATATTAACCCCTTGCTCATAATACTGGAGATAATTCTAACACCTATTTCAGAAGGTTGTCAGAATTCAACAAAACAATTTTTTTCAAAGTATCTGGCACCTCATACTAAAAGAATTATTATTAGCATTATAAAAGTATGTATATTCTAAATATCCATCCAAATAACTTTGCTGTATTCAACCACGCAAAACTATTCTTGTGTGGTCAGTCTTCATGCTTACTTGTTCATATAGCTTCAGTGTTCATTTATAACTCTAAAAAAATAGGGAAAACACTGGTCATCATCCACCTGGTTTTGCCCCGGACAAGAGTCCAATTGGACAGAATTAGTCCAATTTACCGAAGGATCCTGTTCAGTGTCTCAGAGCACCATGGCTACTGCTGGTGACCTCCTCCTGGGTTTTCAGTCTTTAAAGTCCATTCAAGGACATGGTCACTGAGGCAACTGCCTCTCTGACCACTTTCTAGAGGTGGCACCACCTCAGCAAAAGTGTAACTGAGCATGTGCAGAGGAGCTGAGCATGGAGTGGACGCTGGGCCCTGGGATGACTGATGGCCAGCAGTCAGCTCCTCTTTGTCCGCCCCCTGCCTGCAGTAATGGTGACTACACCCACAAAGGACAAGGTGGAAGGAACACCAAACTGGCTTCTTCGGAGCAGAGACACTGAGTCACTCTCACATTGTTGGAACAACCAAAGCCACTCTCCCAATTCACACTTAACCACCTAGAAAATGTGTCCATTTTCTGCTGGGAATTTCCAAGAAGGAGAAGATATGGCCATATACAAGAAATGGCTATCTGAGGTAGAGAGAGCTGATGGCCTCTGGATTTCTACCAAGCTCTACATGTGGTGGCCCAGAGGGAATCCTGAGGGACTCTACCCTGGTTACAGGGTGAAGAAATACATAGTAAATATTCGGTGCACCACTTATAGCAAAACCAAGAGAGGGGTCATGGATCAACCAGATGTGCTGAGGCAGACCAGGGGCAATGCGTGATGATAAAAACACATGGATGTCAGATTAGAGAAATAGAGAAAAGAGTAATGAGACAGAATAACGGCCAAGACAGTGACTACTATTATTCCAGACACCATAAGTAAGCAAAATGAAATTAAATTATCAAAAGTAAACAGTACACCACTCTCCATGACTTCATAATATTCTTATATAGGATCTATTCCTATTTGATTCTATATATTCAATTGTGATTAAGCCTTTGAATCTGATCAAAAGCAATTTAATAACAAAACTCAAAAGAAAACACACTTGTCATCTCTAGTCGCAATATGTACTCACAGTTCACAGATATTAAGAACAGTGGCTGGCCTAGGAATTTTCATAATCAGGTTACACAGCACTAGTGGAACTATTTCTAGGAATCTAAGCTGTAATTCAAGGTAATATGAAATAATTAGAGAAAGACATTTTCATTAGCATAAAGTTTTTTAAACTTGTGGCCAAAGATTTGAAAGGAAATGCAAAATCTAATCAGATAGAATAAAATGACTATATAATGCTGCCAAGAGCTAAAGAAATGCAGAACATAATCAAGCAGTAAAGGAAATTAATTGCAAGTTGGATGAGATTGCAGATGTGTGTCTACCCAAATCAGATGAAAGAAAGATATAAGGATATGAACACAGCAGACCAAAGTTGAAAATCCATTACATCTGAAGGGTGTGGACTGCTACTGTTGTCATAGCAACAGGTTGCAGCCTCCTGGCGTCATTATGATTATAAAATGGACTTGCTGGCAATTCAAAAAGACCCTGGACATATACTTCCTCAACCTCAAATCTCTGCCAGATAAATAACTTATGGTGGCCAAGTCACCATAACCATTAGCATGGCCACCTCAGCCTACCTCACATAAGAGATCTTTTTCCAATAGTGAGCATATGTCTTGATAACCCTGGGGAGATTTGGAATTAAATAGAGACACTGAAGTAAATACAAGGAATAGTATTAATAGTTCTGTGTTAAATTCAGAATAGTCTTTGTAAACCTGGTATTAAACTATATGCAATGCTTAAGAGTCCGATATCTTTGGGACTATGGCAAATTTTAACCAATTTTAGACTTGTGACTGAGTAAAAGGTAAAAATGTGAATAAATTTTCAAACGGTTTCAGAATGTTTAGGAGAATGAGAAATCCACAGTATTAATAAGTTTAATTTTTAAGTTTATAAGGATTATTTAAGTGCCTAAGTGTTGTTTGCTAAGGTTTACTTTAGTAGGGATTTAAAGTGATTAAAGAGAACACTGAATATATTAACTTACAAATGTAATGTTAAGCATTTAAGAAATATAATTGTCATAAACTAAATTAATTAATGGGAATTTAGTCTGTTCATCTTGAACTTATTGACCTTTATTAAAACAAACACCCAAAATGTATTTGTTCTTATTTTATACATTACTTGTTAAATTTATACATAGAATAACAAGCTATTTTATATAAAATAAAGGAAAAAGTAAAAATAAATGTAGTTTTCAATAAATAAATATTAATTAAATAGTAACATTCATTTAAAACTAATATAATTTTTTGCAAGCATAATCTTTTTTATTATGGTGACATTGGTTAATGAAATAGTTTAGTCCTGCCAAAAATGCATAACCAGAATCTGATCATGAGGCCAAATCAAACAAATATAAAATAAAGAGCAGTCTACCAAAAAAAGAAAAACCACCTAATCTATTCTCTTCCAAACTGTCACTGTCACAAAAGGAAGAATATCACACAATTTGCAAAGTTGGGAAATTAATATTGATATTATAGTACTATCTAATCTACAGACCTCATGCAGATTTTGGTTGTGGTATTTGTATGTAAGAGAATTCCTTCATTTTTAGGAAAAAAAAAATAGTTAAGGCTTTAAGGACAAAAAGACATCATGTCTGCACTTATCTCAATGGTTCAGAAAAAAATAGAAAGACAAAATGTATTAAATGTCATCACTTGGAGAATGTGGGTGAAAATTATGCAGAGGAAGGATTATTTAAAGTATGTTAAGCTTTCCTCTACTTAGAACCCAGTCAATTACATCCCTTTGGATGAGGGCTCCGATATCAAGAATGTGGTCATCCTACAGCAAATTCCTGCCCCAAGGTTTAACCCAACAGGGTTGTGGGGTTTTAGGATTATTAGCCCTACCCACTCTACCCCCTTCAGCAGAATTCCTCTTCTTGAAAATCTCCCTCTTGACCTAATAGCAAATACTTCTAGGTAGAAGGCACAGGTCCCACTCCAGGACTAAAGAGTTGTGAATCACTCTTCGTAATAGGACAAAGGGCCTTATTCAGTGGGGAAACGTGAAGGAACAGCAGTTCTCCTAGCATTCTCCTTGGTAATGTAACCCATCATTCCTAAGCATGCTCTGTGGGTGCTATTCCCGATACATAGATATCTGACTTCCCATGTGCCTGGCCCTTCTCTAAAACCATGACCAGACAGAGCAGCCCAACACAGCTCCAGCCTGGGTTGTACCAGCCCCATCTATTAGCAATGACCTGAGCCACCTGTGCTCTGTACCTCGCAGACCTGCTTGCCCTATTCTGAGGTTCCTCTACGTGATACCACCACAGTGGTTCACGGCTGCCTCCCCTCGCTGCCCATGGCAAAACTACCAATCCAGGGCTCAGGACAAAACAAGAGAACACAGGAGTCAACAGCAGCCTGTGAGACAAAGGCTAGAGCAGACAAAGGAATGCTCTCACAGGGTCGATTTTTAAAAACCAAAATGAACACATAAAGGTGTCCCCTTCTTTAAATTGTTTAAAGTCATGGGATAATTTTTTACTAGAAATATTTCGAATACTCCCCTGTCTAAAACCAGGAGATAAACTATATAACACTGAAGTGCTCACACACTGGTGAATTCGAGACTAAGGATGTGTGTGTGCGCACATGCGTGTGTATGTGTGTGATTGAAGCATAGAAATGTACGACAATTACCTTAACCTTTTATGAATTCAACAAGTGTTGACCAAGCCCATGTCATCTGCATAATGGACACTGGGAAAGGAGAGGCTTCCCAAAACATGCAGACATGGAGGTTAACACCCAAACATTAGAAGTGCTTTATTAAAAGCAGTTGACCCTTGAACAACACAGCTTTGAACTGTGTAGGCCACTTATACACAAATTTTTTTCAATAAATACTGCAAATGTATTTCCTCTTCTTTATGATTGCTTTAGTAACATTTTCTTGGACTTAACTTTATTGCAAGAATGCAGTATATAATACACATAATATATAAAACATGTCAATGGATTGGTTATGTTATTGGTAAGTCTTCCAGTCAACAGTAGGCTATTTTGGGGGAGTCAAAATTTATGAGGAATCAGCACCTCTAACCCCAAAGTAGTCCAAGGGTCGACTGTCCTTAGTATAACAGTGCAATGAAATAAGTACAGACAGTTTCATTTTCAAAGTAAGAAATCTGGAGGAAAAGGGAGGAAAAACTAGACAAATATCAGAAAGATGTTAAATGACACAGCCAAAAGTCCTAATAAAATGAAGAGCCCTCAATTAATCTGTAATAACTGGATAATCTTTTAAGCAAAGCACTCCAGTTACCAAGATCTTATATTCCCTATCTGTTCAATAAGCAAATTGACCAGATGGCCCCTAAGGTTGCTTCTAGACCTAAAAAAAAAAAAAAAAAAAAGTCTAGAATTTCTATCCTAGGACTTAGCTCTATTATGCATACATGACAAGCCAGATCAGGAAAAGAAGAGAAACAGCCTAAAATAAGGCATTTCAGAAAAACTTTACATCTAGTTTACTCTCTTACACAGAAAAAGAAATTATAATTATTCAATCAGAAAAAAAGGGTTATGATTATTCAAATGAGGTACTGCTGAAAACTCAAATAAGGAGAGGATCTTTGTTCTGTTTCTCTTGTGATTACTAAGAATAGTAACATCCTCTAGTGTCTGCAATGCAGAGGCAGCTGAAGCAGCATTTCTGCCCTTGGAAGGAAAGGTGGCGCCTACAGGGGCTGTCACTCTCGCCTTTGCATCCACACCCTAAAGAACAAAGACACCGTCATCAGCCCTCAATTCCCCCCTTACCTTCTCCTTTTCCCAGGATCAGGTAAGTCCTGCGGGCTGTGCCAAAAGGGCCACTGGCCCCTGAAGCACCTGTGCTCAACCCCGTTTCCCTCCTGTGACCCAGTGGCCTCCTCACGCTGCTTCCAGCCATCCAACTGCCCCACTGAGCCACCCACCCTCCCTGGCCTACTGAACCTCCGACAACCCTCACTGCTCACACGAAAGCAGACTGGGCTGGGAGGCGCCTGCTTCTAACCCAAGTCCCTCATTCGCTGGCTGCATGACCTATAACTAGCGATTTAACTTTGTGAGCCTCTTCCCTCTTACCCTGTAAAATAAGGTTAACACGACCTATCATCTAAATGGAAAAGCACATAAAGTCGAATGTTTTAAATATGTAAAATGCCCTTCAAATTAATAAGAAAAAAGATGTAATTCACAGTAGATAAAAAGGTTGCTAAAAAGGCTAATCATAGTAGCCACTAAGGATTAAAAGATGATCATTAATTTGCATATCAGTGTAGCCACTATGGAGAACAGTATGGAGGTTCCTCAAAAAAAATAAAACTAGAACTACAATATGACTCAGCAATTCTACTTCTGGGTATTTATCCAGAGAAATCCAAAACACTAATTCAAAAAGACAAATGCACCCCTATGTTCACTGGAGCATTATTTACAATAGTCAAAATATGGAAGCAACTTAAGTGCCCATCATCAGATGACTGGATGAAGAAGATGTGATACATGTACACAATGGAATATTACGCAGCTATACTACAGAATGAAATCTTGCCATTTCTGACAACATGGATGGCCATATGTGTATTATGCTGAGTTAAATAAGTCAGAGAGAGTAAGACAAATACAGTCTGATTTCACTTATATGTGGAATCTGAAGAACAAAACACACAAAACAGAAACAGACTCATAGACACAGAGAACAAACTGGTGATTGCCAGATGGAGGGATAGTTGGGGAGTGGGTGAAGAGGGGAAGGGAGTAAGAAGTACACATTGGTAGTTACAAAACAGTCACCAGGATGTGAGATACAGCACACAGGGAATACAGTCAATAATATTGTAATAACTACACATGGTGTCAGGTGGATACTGGACTTACGGGAGATCACATCATAAATTATAAAAATGTCTCAATCACTGTGGTGTACACCTGAGACTAATACATCAGCTATCATTGGAAAAAAAAAATAAATAAATAAAGATAATCATTAACAAGTCAAGGAATAGAAAAGAACACAATTGGATACCGTTCTTCATTCAACGGGATAGTAAAATTTAAGAGAGTGTATTAACAAGACCGTGGGAAGGTGGATGTTCTCATACATGGCGGGGGAAAGTGGGTTGTTAATGCCTCTGAGGGAGGACTTTGGTTCTATCCAACGAAACATTAAATATGCGTAGTTTCGATCTGGCAAAATCTCTTGGAACATTCTCCTGGAGAAATATTCTGATACACGCTGAAAATATAAAGGTGTTTAATGGAGCACTGTTTACTTACATGTCCCTTAATTGGGGGATACTTAAATAACATATGGAATTCCTGTAATACGGAATATTAAGCTTCCATTAAAAAGAATGAGTTATTTGTTCTGACATGGAATATATGCTGAAACTGGAACAGTGCCTGGGACACAGGAGCCACTCAGTAAATACCTGCAGAATAAATGAATACGCACACATCTTTTCGCAGCACTTCTACATATTCTATCTCATTTACTTCTCATGACAAGCAGATATTATTGTCCCCAGCGTAAGGATGAAGAAATTAAAGTTCAAGTGGTTATGACTTGCCCAAGATCATAAACCTAAAGTTTATAGGACCAGAACACAACCAGACCCATTAGTCAGCACTCTGGTGGCTGACACGCACTCTGCCCGCAGCGGGGCCCACCTGTGAGCAAAGCGGGGGTGCCAAGTTTGCAGACAGCTGGTGGGTCACTCAGCATTTGCTCATTGCCTGGGACAGAGAGATTCTTCTTTTACCAGCAAAGCCTTCCATGAGGTGAAGCTTGGCTCGCTGGACCTCTACTCCGGCCCACCGGGCATCTAACCACAGGTCTGAAAGGAGTCCATTCAACCACGCGTCGTTATGGAAACCCTTCCCCACCCCCTCCCCCTTGCCTTTGGAAAGAAAGGAGTGGGAAGGGAACCGGGAGCACGTGAGTGTGCCTGCTAGGAGCCAGGCATGATGAATAGGGAAAAATTCATCTGAGCCTTCCTTTACAAATCACCGAAAGAAAGACACTGTGCATTGTTGAAGTACAGAACACGCCTGCGTCGCCGCTCCATCTGGGTCAGTCACAGCGGCAAAGGAAGCCGACTTCACGTGGAGCTCGCTCTGATGTGTCCTGCGCCTGTGTCGGACCGCGCGGGTCCGGTTACCACGGGGCCCTGCCAACGACAGGTACTCTCACCTGTTCACGCCGGGAATACGCATGTCAGACGCCAGAGGGGAAAAAAATTAACTGATTTGTGTAAACACACACACACACACACACACACACACACACACACACACTTTGTCCCAGAGAAGCTCAGGAACAGCCAATGTATTCATAAATTTCAGAGGCTATGCTCTCACTAGAATAGGGTCTTCCACTTTTATTCATCCCACTCTCCTATTATCAGAAAATGGTGCTGAGTTTGGGCGCTGTTACCTTGGAACTTTCATCTTAATTACAGATGCTCTTGGTTACCGTTGCTTGGTAACAAACACATTTGAAATAGATTTGTTGACTTATTATGAGATACTCTGGAAAGACCTGAAAGTAAAATCCGCGGATGGAAAGACAGCAATGGACTGGTAAAGTAAAAAATATTTTTTAACTGATCACTTACTTGCAAAATTAAGATGTTACTAGATGCCAAAGATGTTACTGAATGTCTACAGTAGTTACATATAGTTTATGCTACTTTATTACTGATCTCCTATTTTCTGAACCACCTCAGAGGCAGTCTCCTGATTGAAAGGCCACCGAAGCTCTGTGAGAAGGGCCTTGGACTCTAGTCAAAGCAGCATCGGACCCAGAAAAGCTTTGGCTGCTGGATTTCCTCAGACCCAACACAGCCTCCGTGGCATAGTTTGAACACCGCTTCTCTTCGAGAGTTCAGGAAGTAGCTGAGCCTTCCGCTACATTTTCAAGTCAGAAGGGGAAAAAAGCAAGGGACACTTTTCCTCGATCTTTCCAAGAATATATCTTTAGCACCTGTTAATAAACACTGTGATAAAAAGTGGAAATGGAAATGCATTTTAGGACTACATGCTATAGTCATCTATCCTGAAGCAAAATCCCACACATCGTCCTCACTGAGCACATGACCTCCTCCTGCCTCTGACGAGACCTCAGCACCCTCCCAGGCGCCACGCTGCTCTTATCACCGCCACAGAAGGGGCCGTCACTGGCACAGCAAACCCCCACCCCCATTCCCTTGGGCCTTTCTGGTGTTTTCCTCTGACCATGCTTCTGTCCCGGTCTTTTTTCTTCCTTTTTTTTTGGAAAAACTCCTCCAAAGAGAAGTCTCCACTCTTTCTCACGTCCCACTCATCCTCAACCCACAGCCATCTGACTTTACCTCGTGACTTCCTCTTCCAGGCCCTATTTCTGCTGATTCTAGAAAAACCTCGATTAAGAGTAGTGGAATTGTCAGAAATCTGTTTTCCTGGTACGTTCGTCTTTGCATTTGCAAACACACCACTAGATATTAAACTACTGGCTCCACCACCCCACTTCCCCGGGTGCTTCTTTCAGCCCTGGTGTGGAGGTGTGGACCGTTCCTTTAGCCTCATACCCTACCAACCAGTCTCCGAGTCTGCTGGAAGGCACCCCACGCTGCCAAAATTGTCTTCCTAAACGCTCTGCAAGCGGAAGATCTCCCGCCTCTGCTCAAAACCCATCTTGGCAGGCTGTGGCCGCCACTGTCTCCCTTCCCAGTTTTCTCTGCCACTTCAGTCCACCCCACTCCAGCCCATCTGCCCGGGAGCCTTTCACCACAGCCCGAGCCCACAGCCCTGTGAGGAGGAGAACCAGCTTTCCCCGAAGTGGGGACGACAACACCCGCCAAGAGGGTGCCTGACCAGCACATTCTCTCTGGTTTCCCGGCACATCTCGGGGGTGGCTTCCCCACTCTGCCTCTCTCCTTCGCCTTGGCCGCCTGGCCCTGCAGGCATCTGAACTTGAGGCTGTGGGCCTCGGTCTCTGTACTGGCCTTCCTGTAGCCACCCAAACTCAATGCATTCGTGGATCCCTTCGTCGAAAAAATATTCATCACGCGCAGACACGTATCGAAGTGCCAGGCATGGTTTGTAGGCAGTGGTGACGCATTAATAACGAAAGATAATGGCGAAACTCTCTCTAATCTCATGAAGTTCATAGAATAAGGAATTATTCCAACGCAGTAAGTATAAGTACTATGGAAAAGAACTGTCTACAGCTGTGAGTTCACAACAGAGAGAACTAGCCATATCAGGGGGCACATCCTGTCAAGAGGTGAGCGCTAAAGGGGGAAAAGGCATCAACTAGGCCAGGTGACGTGATGGTGGGGGGTGTGGGGGGTTCGGATGAGAAAGGTGCTACTTCCGGAAGAGGAACACACGCAAAGGTCCTGTCTCCTCACCGTTAGGGGAGCTCCCCGCTAACTTACGCTTCCGTTTACCATGTCATATTGACTTCCAAACTACACAAAAGTTCCCACTGTGAAAATCAGAGCAATCGTTGTTTTCTAAAAGACTCAGGCTGACACAACAGGGCCGAGGTTTTAAAACACATACTTGCAAAAATATTTTTCTATATTTCAATACCCTAGTTTATTCGCAGCTTGCATCTCTTTTAAACGGAGGATGTAGAGCCGAGTACTGTAAGCATTCACTTCTCATCAACTTTCTGACGAATTCCACTCGGAACAGCTGCTGCCATAAAATTTAATTTGCCACTTCCCCCAAAAAAAGTCGCTTCGATGTAAAATAACTTTGCCTTCCTGCTAATACTTTACAACTAATTAGAACTGAAAGGATGGACTGAGGGTCCCCCACACTGGGCTCCGTGCACAGATTCGCACAATCTCAGCCTGGGGAGGGGGGACGCTCACTCACGAGAGCTGGGGAGCACACAACGTGTCTCCAAACACTGGCACCGCCAGCCATCGAAACTGGTGAGGGTGTTTGGCAAATAGAAAAATGAGATGTGAAAGCTACCAAACAATTATCTATGTAAATCAATTCCCACATTCCATAAGTTCAAGAGACAGAGTCATCCTGTGCTCCTATTTAAGCTTTGTAGTAATTAACCATCATTTGTGCACCTTGTGCACAAACATCACAACCGAAGCCAACGGACTGGCAAATCACATTGTGGTGTTTGTTATTCGCCTGCAAAATGCAAACTTCCTTTAAATGTTTTCCTAGGTGCCTTCATCGTACAAGAAAATTAATAGGCAGTGGAACCACGCCAGCCTCTGGCTGCAGAACAAGGTTCTGTTGTCCACACGCACGTTCTCGCCAAGGTGGTGCTCTGCGTTCACGGGAGGTGACAGGACTGTGTCCTCAGCCAGGCCACGGCAAATCGGTGGCCGCCCACCAGAAACATCCGGTCTGTGAGGGCAATGCCCTCAGGCCTGGTCATCACGGGAGGGCGGGACAGGGAGGATGGAGCGAGGGAAGGCGAGGAAGGGAAGGAGGTCCTCTGTCGAGACATCCACAGGGCTCGCTCGTCCCACAGGATTTTTCCCAAGTTCCCCGTGAAACAGTCCAGGTCTAGACGACGTTCAGGAATTGAAAGCTCCGTGTTTGCACATGAAACCGCTCGCGTGACGTAGCCACCCTGCTTACATCCAGACCTGTTAGCTACTTAGTGCCTGACGATGACAGGAACCCTACGCGCTGTCCCTCTCCTCAGACCCTCACGTCCCAGCAAAGCCCTGGGGACAAACCTCCCTCGGGACTTGGCCTCATGAGAACACTGGGTTCAGTTTTTTTTATCAAATACTCTTCCTTACAGTAAAGGTGATATCAGTAAACCCAAGATGTGACTGTCTTTGGCATATACACACACAAAAGTTCTTTTTTGTGGGGGAGGGGAGGGGTTCCAGGGGCCTATTGGTACATTATCTTCACAACAGCCAGAGAGATCCTGTTAAAAACCTAGGTCACACATCATGTCACTCCTCTGCTCAGCTCGCCCAGTGTCCCGCTCCCCACTGAGTCACTCCTACTCCTCGGCCCCTGTACCGGCCTCCAGGCCCTTCCTGACCCTCCCCCGCTGCCATGCCGCCCTCCTCCCCACCCCCACCAGCTGGCTGCCCTCCAGCCTATCCACCACGCTGCTCTCCCTGTGCTCCCTGCAGGCTCCCTGACTGGCCGGCTCTCCCACAAGCTCCACGTCCCCTGCATGCCCTTTCCGTTCCCTCAGTCTCGGTCTCCACGGGGCTCTCCCACTCGCCTCCCCCAAGTTCTGCTCAGATGTAAACACCAGATTTCCCTGACCAACTTAATCTAAATTGCAAGCCACCCTCCCATCCCCTCACCCAACCCACGGACGCTCCATCTCCCTTCCCTGCCGATTTCTCTCTGTAGTATTTATTATCTGCTGTTGTGTGCGTTATCTGCTTCTTTCCTAAAGAAACTTCCCTAAAACAGAGTCCCGTGAGAGCAGGGACTTGCATCTGCTCCGCTCACTGCTGTATTCCCAAGTACTTCAGACAGCGCCTGGTTCAGGTAAATGTTCGATCGATGTCCATGAAATGAATGAAGTCCAGCCTGGAATGAGTAAATGAAGAAGTGACTGAATTCCCACCACCAAGAAATGGGACAGAGGCGGCGAGCCTGGCTGGGCTTGACAGGCAGACAGAGTCCAGCCCCATTTTACCTCCACGCCAGCAGCTTCCGGGGAGCCTGAGATGAAAAGACAGTACGATCCAGGTGGATTTTCATCCCAGGTTCATGTTCTCCATCTGGCCATCCCTCTATCCCCGATGCCAAGCTTCTGGTCATGAACTAACTTCTGGTTCTGACTCCAGAGAAATATTTTTAAAAAACATTATCCTCAAGAATGCCTTTGGCACCCAATGAACACCCACCCGCCACCATTTCCCAATGCCACGCAACTTCCCTAGGCCACTCCCTCGTGTCACAGGCCACGAGGACAGAGGTAGCTACCTTCGACAAATACCCAACATTAATCCAGAACAGAAAAAGCCGAAAAGAAAAAGAGAAGCATATCGTGTCATCCAAACATTTAACTAGCCTGGCCAAGTGTAGATCAGGTGACAGACTTGGTTCCAGACACAAACTCCACCCTGAATTCATGAACCTCAGGACAGTAATTTGACTTCCTGTTTTGGAAAGGAGAGGGGAGGGCAGGGGAGGGCAAGAGAGGGGAAGGGAGGCAGGCATCAAGTTCTAGTCCAAGAATCCAACAACCACAAACCTTCTATTCTAAAGTGAAAAGTGACTTTGGGAAAAAAATAAACTCTGTGTCCATTTCCTTCTTTGTAGCAATTCGAATGACAGAATAACCCAACAGAAAAGCAACATCCCCTAATGTGCTGAGAACTGAAATCTTGGTCTCCTAGGTCTGAATCTCTCTTTTCAGCCTTTGTGGATTTTCTCCGGCCTACAATCCCAGCTCTCCAGTCTCCTAGTCCCAATTGGTTTGCCCTACACCATACATCTTCTAGCTCATAAATGTGCAATCATAATGGCTCAGCTACTTTATACTCATTGTCTCGCGTAAACCTCTCAACAACTCGAGGGGTAAATGCCATTATTATCCTTACTTTACAGATAAGGAAACGGAGGTTGGACAGATGAAGTGACTCTCCAATAGAGTCCAGAGCTCAGACAGAAAGGTCTGACTTCAAAGTTTGGGCTCTTAATGACCACACTATATGGTAAGCGTCAAAGACTGATGCATTACCAATTACCTTCTTGAAATAAAGCAAATACAGAAATAAAATGTAAGTCTTTACAGCATGAAAGCAAGATGAAGGACAGTGTTTATATTTGTTAGGTGGTACATAACGTAATGAGGACACAGAAAATATAAAAGCTAAATAGAAAATCCATAATGAGCATATACATATGTTTTTCAGAAATACTTCGCCTTCTTCGGTGTTTTTGAGAAATGTTTACTAAAAACTAACCTCATGGTGAAATGAACAATTGCTCAGTTCAGAAGAGAACACTTTATATTATTAATACTATACAGAAAATAAATATTCTTTAAAGCAAACACTAAAGTCAAATTTAGAAAGTGAGCCACAACATAAATGAGCTATAACATTAAATCTTCCTCTGTCTGTTGCACTCACGGGCCTCCACAGCCTGTATATTTAGAAACTCACAATATGAAACAGAGTATGGAAAAAAAAAAAAAGCAGCACAATTCTCAATATTTTTCAAAATGTTAAAGAAACAATGCATGCGCATTTTCAACATCATAAAATAAATCTTCACAGCTAAGGGTCACTTTAATATGTTTACCATGAGGAATTTTTTTAATTGAAGTTTAAAGCTAATCAAAGGAGATAAAAAGAATTTCCTCTCAAACTCTCATTCAAAATCTAAATCTTACAGAATATCTCAAGTACCTTGCAGATGCATTCCGATTTGAAAAATATACAAGAGTAGTTTTGAAATCTTGAGTCGTGTGCATATAAAGTTTAATACTTCCCCTTTAAAACACACACTCAAAACCCACCGCACTGCTAAGGCTCAACGAATGGCTGCATTTAAAACGAAGACCAGGACAGGTGGATGGGTAGAGCATTGCCCAGTTCTAGAAAGAAGGAAACAGACGAGGCAAGGGACACCTTGGAAAAGCTGTGTCAGGTGTTCGTTAATGCTCACATTTTTAGGGAGCTGTGCCCTGTACTTTGTTTTAAATACTCATTCTATCTCACAATCAATCCCTCTGCAGCAACTAATGCCTGCCGCATGATGAGTGCAGAGCGACAGTGGGTCCCTGGCCACCGGCCTTGGCTGCCTCTCAAAAGCCACATTCCAGCCTCAGGAGGGGCCCAGAAATCCTACTGGAAATAAAGGTTTTTAGAGAAGTTAAAACATCCGTCATACCACAAGACTGACTTTCGCAAGTCGTTATAACAGAAAGAACCTGCAGAAACTAAAGGGAAAAATAATCTAGAGGCATTTATGCATTTGGGGGCAGAGGAATTAAAGTTGTGTCATTGGAGAGAAGTAGCCTTGTCCTTTTTTTAAAAGCCCCTAGGGTTTTCCATTTGGCACCTCGTCTGTCGATGGGTGCAAGATGCAGCCATGTATAAATGTACAAGGAGCGACCAAAAACTTAGTTCAAGACAGAAACATCAACAGGACTTGGGAGGCCTCGAAAGTTAAGATGTGATTATGGGGAAGGAAGGAAGAGAAGGGTGTTGGGGGTTTGTTTTCAAAGTCAGGGGCTGAGGTTGGAGGTGGAAGGTGGTTTTTTCAAAATACACATGAACTCGGTGGGTGGGTAACACTATCTGGTAATAAAGTTCACCTGGGAGAACGGCCTAAGCAGGCAGCCTGTCCACGAAAAACAAACCAGGGCCAACACGAGCCTTGTCACAGTGTCCTCCCGAGCGGCGTGCATGTTCGCATTCCCATGGGGCCCTACTACCTACAAACGCCAAGGTGAAAAAAGACAGTCTTCTCAACCACCTCCTGAAACGCAGCTGAAACTCTTCATTGCTTAATAAACGCACAAAAGAAGTTTTAAGTAGGTGAAGCTATCTGAGGAAGTTTTATCATGAAATTAGTAATTAAATTCTGAAATTGAAATATAAACTCTAAATTGTGGCCGTAGTAGGATTATAAATCTCCATGCCAGAATTTCTCAGTTCAACTAGGAGCCGGGTCACAGTCCTGAGATTCCCCGCCC
>PVKZ01002381.1:0-232304 GCA_004027375.1 Macroglossus sobrinus
CGTGTTCATCTTGTGCTTTGTTCATTTTCCTTTCTCCCACGTGCCTAGCACAAATCCCTGCTCATAGCAGATGTCAATAAATGTTCTCTGGATGGATACTCAAATTTAGATCAAATTGACTCAAATTCCAATTAAAATCCCTAGTCAGACAAGATTTAATTCATTTTTTTCCCTACAAAAAGGACAATCTTGCTGTTTAAAATAACCTAATACATTTTCTTCACAACTCAGAGACAGACGCAGCTTCTGTTTTTAGAAGGCATATCTGAGATGCTATAAAGTAGTGCTTGATTTTGATATGTTATTCTGATTAAATCTGAGGCATATCAGAAACATGAGTGCTGACTTGGCCTGCTCTAAACCATTCTATTCATTTACCTCAGAATACTAGGACAGCAGAATGTGAGGGGCCTTAGAGGATAACTGTGTCATTATATAGCAAAGGGAACTGAAATTTAAGAGTTGGGATTAGAATCCAGGTTAGATGGTTGACTGGTTGGTCAGTTGGTTAATGTCTTTTCCTTTATTCATTTGGTCAACAAACAGTGCACCAGGTCCCGTGCTGGGTGCCAGGGATATGGAACTGGCAGAGACATCCACAGCCATCACTGAGTTCTCAGGCCAATGATCACTTCCTGATTCCTCGGCCCAGGACATTTTACCTTCTTTGAAGGAGATATATGGCCTCTGCAAAAGAGCCTCCTGGGGAAAAAAACCAGTGTCGACTGGACAAAGCAACCTTACGTTTCCTGGAGCACTGCACTTCCCTGCAGGTCAAGAGCATCCATTCAAGAGCTAGTAGACTAACATTCCTTGAAAGCCTTGTCCTTTATGCCTCAGCACTGCCCCCCTTGGAAGTCAGAGCCACGGCCACACTCAGACATATGTTCCTTCAGACTAGGTGGTTATTTCTCCCTTCGGCCTGATGGCCACTCTCCCTTCAATAGCAGGAACACTGGTTCTTTCTTTTTACTGTTCTCTACCATGTCTTACACAATGTAGGAAATTTATACCTGTGTCTGATGGGACAACCTTAAAAGGTAGCTTTGGGTCCTAGAACACTTTTCTCTTTAAACTCATCCATAGACTCATCTTCTTTCGGGAATGGCAAATAGGCCTCATTCTCTGCCAATTCTGGTTGACTGGAAGTGACCGCCTGGAGTGCTGTGCTGAGAATGTTTCTGAGGCTGCATCTAGACACAGTAGGAAATGAGGATTTGATTGATCGGCAGGGCTATGGGGCGGCTATTTGCTTTCCATCAAGTAGACCCTGGCTTTAAGACATCTGTTGGTTCCTGAATGCCTAAAGGATTCAGCCAGACACTCTCAACATGCCCTACAAGGCCTTTCACAGTGCCTTTCACAGTGCAGTCAACAGCCGGATACACCAGCCTGTATCTCCCATCACACGCTCTACAATCCAGCCACATTGAGGTGTCTTCTATTTCTTGAATACGTACCCCTCTCTTTTAGGATTCTGGGCCCTTGAAAATGCCACTCCCATTTTCTGGAATGCTCTCTCCCCTTACTCACTTTTGATGCCCAGTTTCTCTGTGAAACCCTCCTTCTATGAAAAGTCCTCTCCTCTGTGTTTTCACATCCCCTTGTTCACCCCTTTGCTGTTATACTGACTCGCTGAGATTCATCTATTTACATTTCCACCTTCCTGAAGAGATGGAGGTCCTAAAGAGCAGAGCCCTGTCATTTTCACCACCAGCAGAACACTGGCTGCAGATAAGGCACTTGCTGTAGGACTGCTGAGTGCATGAACTCTGAAAATCTCTCCCCTTTCACTCTCCCAAGCTGTCTTTTGAAGATGTAAAAAGTAGCCTCTATCTTCAGTCTCTCAGATTTGCAGAGATCCATCCTGGTAGTCAGGTCTGTCACCTCTCAAGTCTACCCATTGCCAGATGTCCTCCTCGCACCTCAGTTTAGGAATTAAAACTAGATATCACGTTGATCTATACTAATTGGGCACTGAGTAGATTGAGCACAATGGATTATTTCATCTAATCCTTTATCAAGTCCTGTTGCCCAAAGTTCAGTATAATCACAAATTTATTTGCTTCTGTCTCTGTTGTCATTGCCTGGCCCAGGCCACTGTCAACTCACTTGGGTTATAACAACAGCCTCCTAACAGGGATCTCTGATTCCCTATTCGCATTTTACAATCCATTCTCCACTTGACTGCCTCAGTTTTCTTTAAGATCCCATCACTCCCTTGCTTAAAGACCTTTAGTGTCTTCCCACTGATTCTAGAAAAAAATCCGAACTCCTCTGTGGCTGCCAGGGTCCAACATGATCTAGCTCCTGCTTCTCTCTGACCTTGTCACTTCTCCCTCTGGCACACAGTGTCCCAGCCATCCAGATCTCCATTTCACTGCTTGAATGGCCAAGCCCTTCCCTCCTCTGGGCTTGTTCTCATTGCTCCCTCGGCCTGGAATGCTCTTGCCCCAGCTTTTCATTTGAGATCTCAGCTCAAAATGTCACTTCCTCAAGGAGTCCTTCCCTGACCATCTGATCCAGAGTGTGCAAGGCGTCTAGTTACTCTCCATCCCAGAGAGCACTGCTTATTTCATGGCACTTAAAATTAAGAATCTAAAATTATCTTACTGACTTAATTGTTTATGTTTTTATTATCTACCTCTCCCACTAGAATGTGAGCTCCATGAAAGCTCCAGAAAAGCCAGACGTGTCTCCTTCACTGCCACATCCAATGTCTAAGCCAGGGTCTGGCTGAGAGTAGGTGCTAAATATTTATTCAAAGCTGAATGATTAAATATCTGAGGGTTCTCCAAAGACGGGGCTCCTATTTTTCCCCATGACCTACTGCACACTCCCCTTAAACATAAATAACAGTAAACGATAGAATATGACGCTGGAAGTCAGGAGACTTGGGTTCCAGGTTCCTTCCATAGGTGGCCCCTCATGAAACACAACATAACATGAAACAACATGAAAAATCCAGGCAAAATGCCAAAAATAAGGACAATAAGCTGTATTTGCCTTAGAGAAGTCAGGAAAGAGGAGAGTCCTGTGGCTGGAGAGGCCAGAGTAGGCTTTAATGGTCCAGAACACAGTCCTGGGACAAATGTCAGGGGTGTGATGCAGTATGCCAGGGAAGGATGGTGTTTCCTCAACTGGCATGAGACTAAACAGGCTGTGTCTGACTGGGCTCAGATCAGAGATTTAAAGTGGCCTCTAGGGGAAGGAGGGAAATGTGATGGAGAAAGCTATGGAGAGGGCTTCAGCATGATCTCAGCTTCTAAATAAATTAAACGGGCTGCAGCTGAAAGACCACTGGATTCATAGAGGGGGGGAGGGGGAAGAAAGGAAAGATGCACTGACTGAGCACCTCCACCACTGCAGGTTCTGTGCCACGCACTCTATGTACACTGCCTTGTTCAGTCCTCACAACAACCCTCCCAGGGAGGACGCAATATTCTCATAAAGAAACTGAGGCTCAGACAACCTACTTTAGCTCTCTGAACTTCAGGATGCTTCTCTGTAAAATGGATAAATAAATAATAAAAATAAAATGGATCAATGAAACTCATCTCACAGGTCTAGTGTGAGAATACAATGAGATATGGTATGGAGTATTCATATTGTGTTGGGTGCTTTGTAAATTTTACCATTATCATTAATATTAAGAAGCACTTATAATAATAATAACTAGCTTAGCAAAGTCAGACAGCTTGTGAATGTCATAGGTGATACACAAATGTTGGATGGTGTTTTCACTGTGTCAGGCTGCCCTTTCAAAGACCAGAATTTGAAACACAGTTCTGCCAATAATTGGGTGCATGATCTCAAACTGTTGCACCTTACAAGAGCCCTGCTCTCTTACTCTAAATAAAGGGACAAGGAACTCTACTGTGCAGAGCCTATAGGGATGCTGGAGGAGAAAATAACAAGTGAACATGGATCTGCATTGTGCGTGCAGATGGGAACTATGATAACTGAACTATGACAGGCACCCTGAACAGAGACAAGTGTCCTCAGGTTGGCACGATTCAAGTATGCTAGATGGTGACAACTGAAGCCAGAGCCATGCCTGGGGTGCCAAAGATTTTGCAGGCCACAAATGGCCTCAAGTTTACAGTGACTGTGCTAGTACCATCCAAAGCTAGTCTGTATCTTGCTAATGCTCCCCTGGAAAATAAAAACAGTGTAAACCTCCTAAGATGCTATTAGAAGCATGCTTCAAGGTTTTATCCACCACATTTGGAAAATAACTTCTCATAAAATCAGCTTTAAAAAAGAGCTGGTATGAGAAAGGGACGTGGCCAGAAGTCTAACGGGTCAGATTGCAAGCAATACACCACCCTCGGCACCTGAAAGGATTTCTCAGCAATGACTATTGAGCTCTGTGTGGAAACTTAAGCCGGGTGGGCTAACTGCTTACTGAGCGGGTGTTTCCTCAGGCAGAAACAGGACAGTGTGTCCCAGCCCACCCCAGGCTGCCAGCAAGCTGACACATGCTCTGCATTTGTGCTCTGGGAAGCAATGAATGTTCTCCCTGGGCAGAGCATGTGGACTCAGGCCACGTGCACACGCCACAGAGTTGACAGCTGATCAGAGGCAGCTGATCAGAGGCACCACAGGCTTCTCCCCTTCTTACATCCTGAGGTGCTGACTGCTAGGCTTAACTCATGTGACCCTGCACAAAACTCTGCAAGGTATTATGAGCCCGGTTTTGCAGACTGGGATAAGGAGGTTGAGACAGCAACCTGTCCAGGTCACACAGAAGAGGTGGAGCTGGGATTTAGCTGAGGCCTGATTTCGAGGACATTTCAGTCCTTGGCAGACCTGCTTTTCAAGATGAAAGGCAAAGCCAAGAATCAGAAAATCTGAGAGACGTGATCCTCAGTCCACCATTTCCCCCACTCTCCCAGGAAGGAGTCTCCCTGTCCCACCTGACACGATCACCTACATGGTCGTCCCTGCAGGAACACCTCTCCCAACAGGCTCACCATCTGTTCCAGTTGTTAAGAAGTCCTTTGTTCCACTGACCTAGGGAATGTAACCTTCCTTTGAACATTGAAATTTATATCATTTTCCCTCTCCCTCACTACACTGCATGTTAAACATACTTGAGAATTTTTAAAAGAATACCATGCTCCCTTTCATAGTGGTAATCACTGTCCTGAATTCATGTGGCTTTTCACAAGGCAACTATGTTCTTAGGGCACGGCTCTATTTCGCTTGGGTATTCACAGATCCTGTCACGTGGTACCAGAGCTGGATGAGTCATTCCTCCGCCCACCCCCACCCCCTTGCCCTCAGTGCAACTTCCTCGGCCATGCCACAGGACACCCTGCCTATGCTGCCACTCTCTCGCCCTCATCTAGACACAGGGAGATGTTCTCAGATAACAAACTAGAATATATGGCACAGGCCGGGGCTCAGGCTGTTCAGCTGAGTCCCATTCAAAGCGAAGAACCAGCACTGATGAAGTTACTGTCTAGGGAGAACATACAAGAGAGGAGGCCCAGAGACAGACCTGGGAGTCACAGCTGCACAGGGAAACCCTGAAAAACCAACTCTCTGAATTCAAGATGTGGCCCTTTGATACAGTCAACAGTCAGCACCCTGGAGATCTAGCATTCAGAGAAAGGGTAATATCCTACTTGATTTCTTTATGATCATAAAACAGCAATGCCAGACGGGTTCTGAGGATGTCACTTTCCAAAGAACCAAGGGTCCTTTTTGACTTGGCATTGTGCCTACCACATTGTAAATGTATAATAACAAATATTTTAATTAATAAATGAATAACGAAATAAATAAAAGAACATATATCAAATGCAAATATCTCATCCGCAGATTTGGGGGGGAAAACACTCAAAATGCATCAATAATGGAACTATTTCCCCTGAAGAAATAGACTCTCTCTCCAGACTGCTCATACTCCTCCTTAGGCTGAATTCTTTCATGGCACCCCTTTTCAGAATATTCTGGTAAGGAAACAGAACCATGAAAAGTGGGAAGCAAACCATGAGTCCTCAGACCAACTGGACCAAACAAGCCCTACCCCAGAGAAGCTGAATCTGGTCAGTGCCCAAAGGCATTCCAAGGCCTTTGCGTCCTACATGGGTGGCCCCTGGACATGTAGCATCTACACATGGGTATCTATGTTCAAATTCAGATCAAGATCTTTCTATGCAAAACTGGTCTTCTACCTTCCCCCACTTTTTTTTTCAATCTTAGGATGGAGGACCATAATCTACTATGCATCCAGAAACTTGGAGGTTGTCCTTCCTACTTTCTCTTTCCTCATTCCTATATCAAACCCATCATCAAGTCCCAGCAATTTTACCTCCTAAATATCTCAAGCCCCTCTTCCTCCTCATTTTGCTGTCACTACTCTAGCCCTATCCAGCATCATTTCTTAGTGGAAACTAATGCTGCCTCTCACCTTAGGGGCCATATCGGTCTAGGTGCCTAGAAAGCTTTTCCAGCAATCTCATCTACTTCCTTACCTAATAAATTCCTAATTATCCCTCAGATAACAGCTCAGATGTCACTTTCTCAGCAAAGCTATCCCTGATCACGAGAAGTAGATCAGAACCCCTATTATATGTTCTCTTGGCGACTTGTTGCTTTCTTTCATAGCATTTATTCCAGCTTGTAATTTTATGTGACTGGTGAAATTATTTTAATAGTGTCAGGTTCCCCTGTGAGATTATAAGCTCCTTGAGAGACGGGATCATGTCTGTTTCATCATCACCATATCTTCAGCTTTTAGCACAAGGCCTGACACATAATAAGTAGTCAATAAAAATTCACTGCATGAACACAATGCAGCTCTTCTCTGAGTTTACTGCAAACAATTGCAACAGGTCCCTTTCTAACACCATTCTTGAGGTTCTCTTGAGCTTGTCATAGGCTACTTGGGAATGTTGATCATTTGCCATCTCTCCTAATCCCTCTAGTATCCACTATAGGGACCTACCTTCTATAAAGAAAGAGATTGTGGCTTTGCCATCATCGTCACCACAGGTACATTTATGGAGGATTCACTTACCATGTAATATGCTCTACGTCAGGTACTACACACGTGGTGTTCACATAGTGCTCACAGCACCAGGAAGTATACATTACTAATTCTATTTTGCTGATGAGAAACACAGAACTCAGAGAGGGTTTTCTCAAATATGGAGGGGCCAGGATTTGAACCTCAGTCCAACTGTAAAGTCTATAGTCTTAATTACAACCTGTTGCCCTGTGAAGTAGGGGTAATAATATCCATTCACAGTGATGTAATGAGGACTCAAGCAGAGTAGGCACCTGGTAAGAGGTTGCTGTTAATATTAGTGTGGTGCTAGAGGCATTGTGGGGAGGGATAACTATTTACCATTTATCCAGGAGAGAGCTAATTTGACTACCCTTCTGGGGCTGAAACAGTTGGACTTGGTTTGAAAAAGAGACTTTTATGAAAAGCAGCATGCTGTGGCAGTTCCAACATAGAGTGTGGAGAAGGGAGTAGATACGCTAACAAAACCAAACCAAAAATCTTTGGCCCTGGGAACTAATTGTTCTGAATGGACTTGGGTTTCTCAAGGCAAGCCCAGACATCGGGCCTGCACAGGGAACCCAAACCTATAATATCCTTGAATTTCTTTTGCTACTTCTCTACTTCCCTGTAATAATCTATACTGCACATTTGGATTCCACATCTAAATTCTGATATGCCCAGGGCTGAGCAAGTAGGGATCCACCACAGTGCCTAGATCTCAAAGTCTCAGGATCCTGGGAAGCCAGATGATAAAGGACCATATGTCATCCTCCGTCTTATGTCAATCCCAACCTGGGTTTGATCCATTCTCCTAGTCTCCTTCGCTCCTTTTCTTGTCACTCACCTTAGGCCAAGTGAAGAAAAAATGCAGCCAAGTATTTGAATTCCTACTCTATATGTCAAGCACTTTTACATGCATATTCTCATGTAGTAAATTAATCCTCACAACAATCTCGAGCAACAGGTTTCATTAGCCTCATTTTACAATCAAGGACACTGCAGTTCAAAGAGATTAAATGACTTGGAATAAATCAACTACATAGTAAGAGGTAGAACTGAGATTCAAATCCAGTTTTTTAGGTTCCAAAATCTGTGTTCTTTCAATTTCTCAAGTCAAAAGATTTATGACTAAGTCTATAAGAAAACTTATGGAAATTACTTGGATGTGCATAAGTGGTTGTGGAGCCAGGAAAGCCCATTTGTTCCATCCTTGCCTTCCACTGCTTACTGAGAATTTCCCGTGTGCCTGGCATTGTGCTGGGTGCCAGGCATGCAGAGGTGGAGAAGATGTGGCCCCTGTCCCTAAGAGGTTTGCAGTCTAGTGAGGAGAGCTCTCTAGGGAAAAGAGAATAAGAGAAAATCAGGACACTGAGAAAAGATAGAAGGCAGAGAATTCTAAAAGTCAGAACCAAGGAAATCTTGGAAAACAACTACTCAAAACTTGGCTGCATCACCTGGAATCACCTGGAGGATTATTAGAACTAAAAATTTCCAAGCACTCAATTTCTAGTTCCACAGATATGCAACTGGGTCTGGGAATTGTACATTTAGCAATTATCCCAAGTGATTTGACAGAACTGGTTCACAGGCCAGGTGAATAAAACCACCACAGATCCGTTCCTTTCACTTTGCAGGTAGGAGAGCAGAAGGGCAGAAGGGAAACATGACTAGCACAAAGGCACGCAAGAGTCGATGCTTCAGACTCAGGTTTCCAGCTCACAACCAAATATCCTTTTCAAAAATTCACAATGATTTAAGCATTTTATATACATTTATAAATGCACACAGGACATATTTTATGCACATGGCTTAGGTAGTCCTTTAAGGACAATGTTATGTGCCTACTGGGAAATTATTTTCTACAAAAGAACAGTATGGAAAAGAACAAAGATCAAATAGGAGATGAAAATTATATGTGGATTCATAGAATAGATATAGGTTTTCATAACCAAGAGCAGTTTTCTTACCCTCTCCTACCTCTGACCACTTCCATCTTAGGGAAGGGCACTATAGGGCAGAAAACTTAATTAATAAATCGAAGTTGGTGCTTCAAGGTGCTGGTTCCAGAACTGTGATAGAGAGAAGGAAAGAGCAACAGACCATCAGACACCATAGTAATTGGCTACAGCCTTGCTATGCCCACCCAGATGGAGATATTTTGGTCACTAAAAAAACGGTAAGCCTCCTGCTGCTGATTTCTCTGCAGTCTACCTAATCCCATGGCCTCACTAGATCAGAAAGGTCCTCTGTTCCTTCCAGCGTTAGATTCTTTCCACTGGCTCTGTGTGGTAGACAAGCAAAGGCCAGAGGTGCAGAGAGGCTCTGAGGTTTGAGGGGAGGCAGGACCTTCTGCAGGACTTCTGTGAGCTCACCAAGCAGCTCCTCATTGCCATCTCGGCTGGGTCCCCTTCTTTTACTGTAGCACTGTGCTTTGCCGGCATTTGCTTGTTTGAGAACTCTGACAGCAAACTCTCGATATTCTGCCAACTTCTTCATGTCCATCATCTTGGCAGTCTTGGCAGAGTAAATTTCAATTCTATTTACCTTCTGAGGCTCAGTGACCAAAACTGCTCCTTTCTCTTCCACTCTCAAGCCACAGGCTCTGAGGCTGGGAAGGGAGCCCAGAAGCAGTGGTTAGAGAGGTAGGTAGGGGAGGCTCAGGAGAGCTCTGTGTTAGAGAAGCTAAATGCAGAAAGCATTCCAAGGAGGGGCTCAGCCGCAGTGCAGTGCTGAATGAGGAGGCAGCCGCAGGGGGCCTGGAGGTGAGACCTAGGCTCAGCCGACTGCCTCCCCATCTTGGCTCTGTCACTGATACACTGGGCATTAGCCTCATTTTTTTTTTTTTAGCCTCATTTTTCCTATTCGTAAGTGAAGAAATTGAGCTAGTTTATATCCATGTTTCCATCCATATTCCAAAATTTGAGATTTTCACTTTTTTGCTCTTTGGCACTGGATATAAATGACTAAGATTGACACTGTGATTCAATAATAGATGTTTATAATCCGGAATCAGAGATTATGAAATCTTAGCACTAGAAGTGATTGACCAATCCAATTATCTCTTTCCAACTCATTTGATGATAAGGAAACTAAGGTCCAGAGAGAAACTATAAGTTCTGTGAGGGTGAGAATGATGTGTCTTGCTCTCTACTGCATGCCTAGTATATTTTCAAAAATGTTTGTTGAATGAATGAATGAACTAACCACCTCCCTCCAAGGTCATGCAGCCTAGGGGCAAGGGAAATATCCTCACTCTTTGCTTGGAAGGAGAGAGTAGAATAAGGTAACCGCCTCAGGCTGCTTCTGGCCCCTGTGGTATGGTGCTAGCCAGCTGGCGAGCCAGAACACAGCCAGGAACAAATTCTCAAGGCTGGTGACACCAGCGGCGGTTGGCCACAAAGTGGGCTTCTGCTGGAGTCCTCCGTGCTGTGCATAATGAATCACGAGATGCCAATTACGGCATTTTGTTAACAAGCTCATGTCTGCCCGTGCATCGCCAGTGAGTGCCCTGCAATTCGCCACGGATCTGCAGTTAGTATGTGGCAGAGTAAGTGGGGCAGAGGATTTCGATTCACTCCAAGCCCAGAGAAATCAGGTGGTGAGTTTGTTTTTGGCAACTACTGGCCTCAATGATCCAGCAGCAGTATGCAGGGATGTACTTTTTCCTCTCTAGAGAAGAGATGTGTCCTGGGTACCCTTTCCTGTCCTGGAAGGAGTAGGTTGTCTGACTCAGATAAGTCCAATTGAAGACAGCCATCCCTGAACTATTTTCTCTTAAGTATGGAACAAAATGAGGTGGAGGTAGAGTGGTAATTAAAAAAATCACCTCCAGCATGGTTTTACGGATTGGGCATCTGGTTATCAGCTCTGAAGTCTCCCACAGGATTCAAAATCTGGCTCTGCAACACTCAAGCTGTGTGATCTTTGAGTAAGTCTCTTAATTTCTCTGACTCGGTTTCCACATCTGCAAAATGGGGATAATTATACTTTGCAGAGGTATTTGCAAGGATTAAATGAGATATAGCAGATCAAACACAGAATAGCAGCTGGCACATTGCTGGTGTATAATACAATGAGCCTCCTACCATGTTTGAGATGTTTTCTGAAGGATTCTCATCTCTTAAGGAAGACTGGAGCCAGGACCCTAGGCGAATCCAGACAAGAGCCTCTGTGTTTTAGATGTGTGTGTTTTCCCCTCAGTAGCTACACAGTAACAATTACAACCGGAGTCATGTGAAGATGTCAGACCTGCCTTCCTCACCTCCACCCTGGCTGAGAAAGAAGTGAGCAAACCTCCCGATGGGAGGGGAGGCTGCTCATTTCTCCGGCAGCACCGCTGCAGCCCCTGACCTACTTTCTTACTAAAAATAGCCCCTCTTAGGTCACTGCCGCAAATTGAATTCCACTGCTTCACTGCACCCGGTAAGCAGGTGGGTGGGCGTCAGAACACATTTAGTGAGCAAGAGCCTCTGCTTCTGTGGCGCCTGGCTGCCCACCAACCAAGCATGCGCAAAGGGCAGAAGGCTCCAGCACTCACTCCACTGGGCACGTCTGCATACAGCATGGCTGCACCTGGCCCTGCTAGGATGCCCTGGTGGGGGTGGGGAGGGCAGCCAAGGGAGCAGTGAGGGAGGTTCTAGTTCCTGGGCTCTGAAGTCCGCTAGAGCTGAATTCAAATACGAACTCCACGGCATTCTTGTTATTTAACCTTGGGCAAGACACTTAACTTTTCTTTGCCTCAGTTTCCTCTTCTGTAAAAGGGAGATGATAAAACTGACCGTAAGGTATTGTACACATAAAAAACAATTATGTATGTAAAGCAGTCCTTGTTTATGTGTTTAGAATAGGTGCTCAATAGTGAAGCTATTACAGTCATTCTCTACTGCTGGACCTGTTACTCCACAATGATTTCATGCTGAAGCCTCATGTCGGGGGTGGCAAGAGACAGGAGACCAGTCTGAGAACTAGAAAGATCTTAAGCTGAAAGCACTTTAGAATTACTTAGGTCAAGGGTTCCCACACATGGCTAAGCAATACAACAACCAATTTGTCTTGTTAGCAATACTGATTCCAGGTCCTTACCCTAGAGACTGGATTCAGGAAACCTGTCTTGGGACATGGGAGTCTTGTTTTAATAAGCTCTCCACATGATTCTGATGCATTGCCAGATTTGAGAACCTGAGAGTTAGGCCAGTCACCTGACAGAAATGAGGCAGTATCCTTCTAGGAAGTCAGGGGAATCTAAAACTGGACTGGAAAGGGAGTAGGTGTTCACCTGCAGGACAAGGGATGGAAGGGCACTCTGGCAGGAATGAACAGGACATACAAAAGCACACAAGGGAGAAAGACGCTTGTTAGGAAAATGTCCTAAGGTCACCACAGTGAGGTCACCATATACAGTAAATAGTGGTGGCATAGGGAGAGCTGGTGTGAATCAGATCATGAAGGGTCCTGGATGACATCAACAGTGTTGCCTACAACAGGAGGTATGCTTTTTCCCAGTATTTTTTTAATATATGTCTTTTTATTTTCATTTTTACATGACCAATCTTGTTATCTTAGTAAAGCCTGCCAATTAGTCAAGCAGATGGGCCACAATTTATCCAATTCCAACTGCTGGACATTAGGCAGCATCTAATTTTATTAAAATATAAAGACACTATGATGAACATCTTTAGCCATAAGCTTTTTAAAAGATCTTTCCTTAGAAAACAATTCCAGGATATGAATTAATAAATGAAAGTGAATGGACATCTTCAAGCCTCTTGATAAATAGTTCCAAAGGGTTTTTTTAAAGTGGCCTGTTTTTATAAATAAAGAGGTAAGTCCCAAAGAGGTTACACGTCTCGTCCAAGTCACACTGCTGAATGAGGGTGGAACAAAGAGCAACATCTGGGTCTCCTAACTCCAGGTCCAGTGCTCTTTCTTCTACATCAAACTGCCTTCCTACAGATCAAGGCTGAGTGCAATAAGACCTATTTAGCCTACGCCTCTGAGCATTTCTTACTACGAATTTTAGGTTAGCAATGTACATGGGTAGGAGATGAGAATGATGTGTGTGTGTTTACACGTACATGTGAAGCTCTACATATGAATCTATTTTTCCAACCTTATCATGTATGCTTCCCTACCAATAGCAATTTCTGTTCCGGCCAAGCTGAGTAGATCTTGCACTGTCTTACCTCCGCACCTTTGATCCTACGTAAAATGTCTCTTGTTCTATTCAAAGTATATGCATATTTTAAGAAGACAGACGTGATCTAAAAAGCATTTCTAGACTGTGGATATTTACTATCAATAAATCTATATCTGATATTTCATTATTTTGCAGCATCTTTGTATAAATGTAAAATTATTTGTTTACCTACAGAACAGAAGTATGACTCAGGCCTCTGTTACAGAATAATAAGTTTCCATGTGCTGAGGACCTATTCTGACCAGACGCAATGCTAGCTGCTTAATATATACTATTTAAAAATCCTTAAAATAATCCCAAAATGGAAACATTATTGTCCCCATTTTATAGATGCAGAATATTGGGACCTGAGAGATGAGTAACTTGCTCAAAACCAACACCACTGGTAAGTGTCAAAACTGGGATTTAAACCCGGGTTTAAATCTTTCTGCTTTACTACACTGTATCAAAACTGAAGCTGTTTTACTTCAGAAACATCATGAGAAGGTAGGGTTCTTTGGAAAAGACACTAATTCTAGGAAAAATAGAAGGCAGCAGGAAAAGAAGATCAAATAGGAAAGGGGTTGATGCCATAAAAGCATGAGTCTACAGGAGATGAGCAGGGTTGTTGAGGACAGGCCACTATGGACATTACTCATTCACAGAGTCTCCAGGAGTCGGAGCTAACTCAACAGCACATATCACATGTATGTGTACACACGCATACACACATATACACACATACACAGAGGGCCGTTGCCACAATTAAATGATACAATAAGTATTAGAGACCCAGACAGACAAAAAGAATGTAATATATAAGAGTTCTGAACATCATGACTGGTCATTCTGATGATGACTGGAGACCATGCCAATATCCCCTGTCACTTAAGAAGATTTAATTACTCTCACTGGATAGCTGCTTCTAGCATAAGAAACTGAATTGCTGCAATGCATTTCATAAAAACCCTCAACAAGACCTGAAACCAAGAGGTTAAAATTCTGAGAAAATGCACTAACCAAATATTGCATTCCTGGAGCACTCTGGGGAATCATGGTTTCCTAGGACATTTTCTGGCTCTGTCATTAATGTGTGTGTATTAGTACACAATGTACACCAGCAGCCTGCTTCTAGAAAGTAGAATTCGGCAGAAGGGAAGCTGGGCTCACACTCCACCACCAGGGGGCCAGTTTAAATGGGTTTTGGGCATTTATTCCAGTTTTCCATAGGCTTCTAGTGAAACATCAGGAGACCTGGCTTACAGTTCAGATTCTGCTGCTTACTAGCTGTATAACCTTGGGCAAGCTCCTTGATCTCTTGGCCTCAATTTCTTTTTACATAAAACAGGGACAATGCCTATCTTAGACAAAGGAGCTAACCTCCCTGGGCTGCTTTTGCCTCTGCTGTAAAACAGATGCCACGGTTACTATGTATTACGTTGCTTACTGTGTGCCTGGCCCTGTGCTGAGGCTCTCCACGCATCCTTTCACTCATCCTCACAGCCCTGTGAGATGGGCACTATTATCTCCAGTTGACAGATGTAGAAACTTAACGCTCAGAGGAGTGCAGTAATTTGTCCCAGGTTACACGATGTGAAGTTGCAGAGTTAGGATTCAAACTCGGATCTCTTTGATTTGAAACTCTGTGCTCTTAACCACCAAACCATATTCCTGCCTACCAAAGAGTGGTTACAAGGAAAACGTGAAATAATACTTATTATTATGTGCCTTCTGGATGCTCACTAGGCTGCGTTCCTCCTCTACGTCACATGGGTGCTCCAGGCTCTAGGGCTGAGGGGTACATATGCATCCTGAGAACAGAGGGGAAAGATAGGACCTGCTGAAAAATATTTACTGCTATTCTACTCTAATTCATGAAGTCAGCCACACTGTGACTATGGGTAGGGGTAATGGATGAAATTCCTCCAAAGTTTCAAAATTTGGAGATCTGAAGGCCAGCTTGGCAGTGAGAACCTTGCTGAAGACTAGAGTAAAACACTCATGTTCAAGCATTATCACGGACTTCCTTAAGGTGATGGTACCCAAGGTGACTATACTGGATACTAATGAGGAAAAAGCTGTGACTGTGGAGGCAGGAGTACCAGCCTTCAGAGAAGCTGCACAATCCCCTCCCCACTCCCCACCCCAACCCTCCACTGCTTACACAGGAAAGATAAAGGGACACATGAGGAAGACACCACATTTTTAAACCTTAGGCTGAATCAAACTAAAAATAGAACTGTGATTCAAATGTCTATTACTGAGTCCTCTGCCTTTATATACTCTCAAACCAGATTGTTTTACCCCTCACGAAATCTAACTCCCCAAGGTGCTTATTCTCACAACTTAGAGACACAAGAAAGTAAGAATCACTGAGAGTCTAATGAGCAGTTGGTACCATCCTGGGCCCTTTATAGCTACAATCTCATCTGCGCTGTACAACAACGCTGTGAGGCAGGTATTATCAGTCCCATTTTACAGATGAGGAAACTGAGGCCCAGTTAGGTGGGATGACTTGCCTAAGGTCACCCAGCTTGTAAGTGGCAATGCTGGGAACAGAACCCAGGCGTGTCTGGCTCCAGAACTCATGCTTTTTCAAATACATATGCTGTTACATTTCAAATGAAGAAGCTGAGCTTCATTTTAAGCTTAGTGAATGATAAAAGCAGCACTGCTATCCAATTTACCTTATGGCTCTGGGAAGGACTCAGCAAAGCAGCCATTTGAATGATTCACTCCTATGACTGACAAGGAGACTTCTCTTGGTTACAGCTTTGGCAGCTGCTAAATCTGCTACACTATCCCACCCCCTCTAGACAGCTCAGGGAGGTGGAATTATTTATATAAGGATTTCAGTGGCCTCTAGGTATAATAATCAGTGACTTTTAGGTGATGAAAATGTCATAAATCATAATAAAGCACAAGAGGAGGAAGGGTTGGGAAGATAACAGGAGAGGGGATATTCTGAAAAGCAGGGCAGTAGGTACAGATGCAAAAAAGTTTACAAAAACACCTTGCTAGCAATTTTGTCATCTGATTCTCATAACACCCTGTGAGGCAGATATTAGTATCTCCATTTTATAGATGATGAAAGTGTGGGGTTCCAAAATGTTAAGGTCTAAAGTTCAAGGTCAGACAGAGGCTGAGATAACCAGTCTCCTAATTCCCATCCGGTGCTTCTCCTAGCCCAGCTACTCCTTAAAGCTGTGAAGAGAGAAGTCCCTAAACACTAATCCCTGATCCCTAGTCTTGCTTGCCCAAGTAAGATAGGACCAGGGAGAGGAAAGCGGCTATGCCCTATTAGAGAGAGGCAGCACAGAATCTGGAATTCCAGGCTTGGGAATCAGAACATTTTTCAAATCCCACCTTAAATATCTAGTAATTGTGTGACTCTGGGCAAGTCAATCTCTCTGCCTTGATTTCCTCACTTGTAAAATATGGCTAATAATAGTACCTATCTTATATGGTTGCTATAACAATTAAACAGGAAAAAAAAAAGAAAAAGAAAAACCACACTTGCTCAGTGCCCCGCATAAAGGCAAACACTTGGTAAGTGTTAGTTGTCACCATTTTCATAATTATCATTATGAAGGTGCTCAATTAATGTTCATTCCTTCTCCTTCCTCATGCTCCCAAACTTCCCAGGGCACAAACCCTACCTCCATTCTCTGCAGCCCTGTGGAAATTGGGAGAGCAGTGGTTGCTTCTCTCCAGGCAGCCTGACTGGGCAGGCCTCATTTTCTGCAACAGTGAGCTGCTACACGAAGTCACTCATTATACCTTCTGCTATGTGCTTTCAGGTCACTTCTCAGAAATTAACGACTCCCTCTTGAATTTTCCTCAAGGAGACAGAGCCGTCATATGCATGGGCTCCTACTGAGGACCTAACCCTTGCAATGGCTTCTTGACATCTAGGAAGAAAGTCTTGCAGGATGGATAGGTCCCTGTAAAAGGGGGCCAGGAATGCAGTGGGCTAATTAATTACTACAGCAGCAGGAATAATGACAGACCAGTCACATTGATGTAATAGTACTAAAGACATCATAACACCACACTTTATAGCAAGGCCGCTTAGTAGAAACACTATCCATATATAGATGAAAAAACACTACTTAAGTAGTCTGCTTCACTAACCTCTGCAGAATCTCTCTATAGAACTAAAAGTCTTCATTCTACTCTCCTAATTCTATTTGGATGTTCCACAGGCACATCCTTGGAACATATGGTTATGTTCAAAATTAAATTCATCACCTTACCTAGGGCCTGCTCTTTCCTCTCTTCGTGTATTTCCCTTCTCAGTCAATGATGACACATCTACCCAGCCTACCAAGCAGAAAACTTGGTACTATCTGTGATCCTCTCCATTCTTCTCCTTCCCTTCCCAACCCTGTTCGTACTAGGTTATTGAATCCTGAGAAGCTGTGCTAGGTCTTTCAAAGGTCTTAATTTCTGTCTCAGTTGTCACTGCTTAATTCAGGTCTTCATCACCCCTCCCTTAAGGTAATGTTCTGGTTTCTCTGCTTCTAGATTCTTTGTCCTTCAACTAGCCTCCTTACTGTCCCCAGAATAATTTTCTTAAACCACAAGTTGAACCATATGATGGTCAGTTTTCACGCCAATTTGTACTCAGTTATTCAATCAAACACTAATCTACATGTTGATGTGAAGGTATTTTGTAGATGTGATTGCCATCTATAATCAGCTGTCTTTATGAAAAGGAGATTACTCTGGATAATCCGGGTGGACCTGATCCAATCAGTTGAAAGGTCTTAAGAGAATGGGGATTTTCCCAGAGGAAGATGCTTCTGCCTACTGACTAGAATGTCTGCCTGTCCTTCCTAAAGATTGGACCGTGGATTTCAGACTTGCCCAGCCATCACCCACCATCCTATAAGCCGATTCTTTGCCTTCAGATCTCTTAATATATGTCTTCTACTGAGTCTGTTTCTCTGGTTGGACATGGGATGTTATACCCTGTCTCTGAAACAAAATTAATGTTTTAATAGAATCTATTAGATTGGTAAAAATTGATACCTGGATCATTAAGTTTTTGTAGGGATGTGGAGCTACAGAAATCTTCACAGTGTCATGTATCAGGCATTAAGCTAGGTCCTTTACATATGTTGCCCCATTTAATTGTCATAATAACTCTGAGTGTTTCCATTCTCTTTATCCACATAAGAAAATTGAGGGTCAAGGGGATTGTAATTCACCCAAAGTAAAATAGATAGAAAATGACACAGCTGATATTTGAAATTTAGGTTTCTTTTACAGACTTAGTATCCTCCAAAAATCACATCAGATTTACTTGAAAATTATAATAAAACAATATTAAACCTATGATATTCTATTTTGCTTTTTATGAAAAGTCATTACCTTTCTTTTCTAGCCATACCAAATTTTTTACATCAGGAAGTCTCTATAAAGCAAAGTGGAGGGGAGGGGGACCCAGATTTTTATTTTTATAGTTGTATAATTAGAGCCCCTGGAGAGCAAGCAAAGCAGTTTCACGCCAATTTGTACCCAGTCACAAAAAAATTCACAAAATGTAGAATAACAAAAGCATCTATACAATCCAAAGGCCCAGATTAAAAAGAAATCTTTCCTTGGGGATGGCAGTCCAGCATTTGGAAGGTGTCACAGTTTCAAATACTCCCCTCTGGGAACACATGGTTTGAAGCAAAGGGTTCCCCCACTGAGTGGTGGGAGATCTGCTTTCTCATTCGCTCTGGATCTCTGCTCTGGCTAACTCGCAACTGGAACTTATCATATATATACATGGGGTGATTAGCATATTTATGGAACAGTTAGATACTCAGACTCTCCCCAACACACACAACTAGCAACCTACCTCCTTTGATCACTAAGAGAGCACTACACATTTATTCTCTGGAGCAACTGACCAAGAGAGGCCCTGGATTCAGGAAAGAGCAGATGTATTGGAGAGTGGGAGTGAGGACAGGATGAAACAAATGGTTTAAGTGACAGTCTGTATAGAGTGACGGGACCCCAAGCCTTCTTCCTCCATCCTGTTCCAGAAAGTCAACAGCCAGGTATATATACTCCAAGGCAAGGAGATTAGAAAAAAATGTCCATAAAAACTGATCTCTGGAGGTCTACTAATGAAAAAGCTTTCCTCACTCCTCAGTCCAACATTTTACAAGGAAGTTACCATCAATGAGCCGTCTCCATGCATACGGAGTCTCATTTAGTGTCTCACTTTTCAGTATGATCTCTCCAAAGATCTCTAGATCTTTAGAGAGAAAAACCTCTGTAATGGTCAGGGTCTCAGCAGAAGACAGACTGTGCTTCAACTGGATCATCAGGGAGAGTTTAATGAAGAAATCATTTACAGATACATGAGTAATAAAACGAACAAGGGACAGTTGAGTACTTGAGGGATACCAGGCAAAGCTAGAGCTTTAATCTCTAAGCCTGCCGAGGCAAGGGGAGGGAGTGGTTACCAGAACCAGAGAAGATGGGCTGTGGAGAGGGATGCCAGCCTGGAGCCATGGCCCTTGACAAAGGGTCGGAGCTTTGACAATGGAGCAGGGAAGGAGCTGAAGAAATACACACCATGACCTCACTCTTTTCCAGTCCTCAGTGTCCTGCTGTGCCTCTCATTGGCTGAATCCAATCAGAAGCCAGAGAGCAAGGGAGCCTGCTGATGCAAGCCACAGTGGACAGCCTGTTGGGGGAGAAGGAGGGGGCCCACAGCAGCCTGGGAAAGGGCATAGAACACATCTGGAGGGCAAATGGAAAACATCTCCAATGTATGACAGAACCTAAAACAAAGAAACGGAAGGGGAAAAAATGGAAGAAACAGACAAGGCACAGAGAGAGAAAAAATAATTTTTAAAACTCTACAATAATATCCATTGAAAAACAATAGATAATGCAATATAATAAGAATAGAAGATTATTTTTCTTAAAAAGGACTTAAAAAGAGCCCTTGAAAATTCAAAATGATAGCCTAAATAATAATTCTATTAGAAAGCTTGAAAAATAGAGTCAAGGAAATTTCCCAAAAAGTAATCAAAAAAGGAAGCTAAGGAAATTAGATGAAAAGTCTAGGAGAGTCAATATATACCAAATGAAGTACCAGAAAGAAAAAAAGAAAAGAAAAAATAATCAAAAGATTATTTAAGAAAAATGTCCAGAGCATAAGTCTAGATGGAGAGAGGGCTCAATAAAGTATCATGACAATGAATAAAAGATTCACACCAATGCACAACATCATAACATTTCATAATACCAATGATAAAGAGAAGCTCCTAAAAGTTTCATAGGAGGGAAAATAATCTAGTCACAGACAAAGGAATAAGAATTAGAAAAAAAAATTTCAATAGTAATACTAGACTCTAGAGGACAATGAAAAAATGCCTCTAAAAATCAGAAGGAAAGGATTTCCAACATAGAATTCTAATCACAGCTAAAATATCAATCAAGTGTGAAAACAGAGTGAACATATTTTCAGAAATTTAAGAAATCAAAAATTTACCCCCAATTAATCTTTCTCAAGAAGAGCCTGGAACAGGTGTTCCATCAAAAATGAGGGACTTAAAAAGGAGGAAGGTAGGAAGCAATGAAACAGAGTAAAGGGAAATCACAGGGTAACAGCCATGCGGCGAGAATAAGGTTAGACACCATCTGCTTCGACACACATCAACCAGGCAATGAGCAAAGTGGAGGCAGGAAGCATTTCCTACGTCCTCTCACCCCATCCCCAGGACATAGGTTTGTTCTAGATACAAAGAAAAAATATTTTCATTAATGTATGTCTGTGGCATTGACTTAAGAATAGAAGAGCAAGAGAGATGACAAAGAGGGCCATATGGGAAGCAAAAAGAAACACCAGAAAGAACACCGAAGTGAGTCAGAAACAGAGCTGCTGAGCACCTATTCTGTGCCAACAGCTTTTCCATAAATCACATAATTCACTCCAATGACAAGCACTTACGGAAGCTATTATTTCACTATGTAGAGATGAGAAACCCACAGTTCACAGAGGGTAGCAACCTTCCCAAGGCCATACAGATATACAGCAGCAGAGCTGGAACTGGAACCCAAGACTTCCTAATTCCAAGGCCTCAGCTCTTTACATTATATTGTTCTGCTTGGGGCAAACCATGCAACCTTTCTGAGATTCCATTTCCTCTTTTGTACAATAGAGAATCTCAGAATTACTTTGAGAATGAAAGGAAATGGATAAGCGGAAGTGCCTTGTGCACTGTGAAGCAGTGTGCAAGCTAAGAGGCTACTGACATATGCATGCGTGCCACAGTTGGGCTACACTGTGGAGTTCCTGACCAAAGCATCTTCTTGGCAGCCATGGCCTGGGCTGGGCTAATAGCAGCGGTCCCCAATCTCTGGGCCATGGAGCAATAGTAGTCTGTGGCCTGTTAGGAACTGGGCCACAAAGCAGGAGGTGAGTGGAACGCAAGGGATCCAAGCTTCATGAGTATTTGCAGCTGCTCCCCAGCACAAGCATCACCACCTCAGCTCCACCTCAGATCATCAGGCATTAGATTCTCATAGGAACACTGGTCCCTGGTGCCAAAAAGGTTAGGGACCACTGACTTAGAGCACACTTTGAAACAAATAGTCACAGCTGTTCTGCATTTAAGGGCTTTAGGTTCACCCAGGAGGAAAAGGGGATTCCTCCTAAACAAGAGGCACAGCCTAGGAGAGGTGGTATTTAGGGGCATTGCATAAGCTGAGGCCTGTAGGTGCAAAGGGACAACACTGTGAGTCTAGGGGAGGTACTATAGTGCCACCCAGGCTCAGGAAACTTGCTCTTGTGTAGAAAAAAACAGAGCAGGCTCATGAGCTTGACTGTCTGGCCATTGTCAGAGCTGCCCCATGCCAGGGCTGCCCCATAGTACCTTGGTCCCCTAGGTACTATGCTTTGAGGAGAGAATAGTCTTGCCCTTCCAGACAAGTACTATCAGGCCTAGTTCTACGGTTGCTTTTTTCTGTCTTCCAGAGTCACTGCATGCTATAAGCTGAGTTGATGCTGCTTGATATGCTTATTAAATCAAAGCCTGACCTCTGCAGAGAGGTAGTATGATGCAAACCTCAGAGTCAGCACATGTCCGTCTGAATCCTCAGGTCTACCTCTTGGAGTCTCCATTTTCCCATCTGGAGAACAGGGACAATTACCTGTCTACTTTCTACCTTGCTTAGTGATGACTAAATAAAATGATGTACATAAAATGCTCAGATTGGTGCCAGCGCTTAGTAGGTACCCAACTACTGTTAGATCACTTTTATTCTGTAAAAAGGCATTATCTTTTTTAAAGCCTTTATCTTCTATATTGTCAACTTTTGAAGTGTCTTCCTAGATAACCCATAACTGCTATACATTGACTGTATAATAAAGTCATTGTCCCTCAGCATGCCAATGGAGACTGGTCCTAGCTATCTTGCAGGCCAACTACTTGTCCCTCAACCATGATGCACACTTTAAAGTCTTCTTTCCCTTTGCTCACATTGATTCCTCAGCACAGAATCCTCTTAACCCTTCCTCCACTCAGGAGCCACCTCTTTCATGAAGGTTTCCAAAATTGATCATCCCTTCTCTTCACTCTTTCTCCTAATTCTTATTATTTTCTGCCCTGCATTCATTCATTTATTATTTATTAAGTGCATATTATGAGCCAAACTTATTTCATAGCTCTTTCCTATTAACTGTGAGCCCCATGAGGTAAACAACAGTTTGCTGTATTCCTCCACAGCATCCAGAGTGCCACATTACCAGCTGCTAACAACCTAGAGGGAGTGAATGAGGAAAATATTTTAAGTAACATTCGTTCAGTGTTTAACAAACATGTGAGCACCTACTACCTGCAAGGCAAGTGTAGACAGTGATGGTCTATTAAGGTGTACAACACAGCTTGTGGCCATGAGGACAGACATGAGTGGTGCAGCCGACTTTAGAAACATTTCTCAGATGGGGATCCTAAGGCCCAGAGAGGGAGAGTAACTGCCCAGGATGACACACTCAGAATGTCCTAAATCAGTAAGACTGAAAACACCTGGCAAGGATATGGCACAAGTGAAATGCTCATATATTGCTGCCAGGAGTATAAACTGGTACAACTACTTTGGAAAACTATTGAGCAGTATCTTCCAATGTTATATTGTGACCCAGATATCCTACTCTTAGTCATGCATCCAAGAGAAATCAATGTATATTTCACCAAAAGGCATGTGTAAGACTATTCATAGTAGCTTTATTCACAACCCTAAACTGGAAACAAACCAAATGTTCATCAATAGCTAAATGGATGCATTGTGGAATATTCATACAGTGGAATATGGCTGATCAATAAAAAAGAATTATTGCTATATACAAAATAGATGATTCTCATAGACACAATGTTGAACAAAAAGAATACACACTGCATGACACCATATACATGAAGTTCAAGCACAGGCAAAACACATCCCTGGAGATAGAAGTCAGAATAGTGGATACCTCTGGGAGTGGGGTATTGACTGAGAAAGGATATAAGGGGGCCTTCTGAGGTACTGAAAATGTTTTGTATCTTATGCTGGGTGGTGGTTTCTTTTATATAATTATATATATATATATATATATATATGTATATATATATACATACATACACACATACATATATATATATGTAAAATTCATAAAACTGAACATGTAGGAATTGTGCACTTTACTGTACACGTAGTACTTCAATTTAAAAAGTAAAATAAAAACTACCCTAAATAGTTTCTCACCTATCAGATTGGCAAAAATCCAAAAGTTTCTTAACATACTCTATTAGGGAGACTGCAGAAACAGGCGCTCATACATTGCTGGTGCGAGTGGAAAATAGTATAATTCCTATGGAGGCCAATTTTGCAACATCTTGCAAAATAAATACACTTAGTCTTTGATATAATAACTTCAATCCTAGGAATTTATCCTACAACTATACTCTCCCATACATGAAATAACATATATACAAAGTTATCTGCTACATTATTACCTGTAATAGCAAAAGATTAGAAGTGACCTAATGTCATCAACAGGGCACAGGTTAAATAAATCACAATCACAGGTATACTGGAATATTATATAGCAATAACAATAAACTAGGAAGGCTTTTATGCTGATATGGAAAGATTTCCAGATAAACTGCTGAAAAAAAAAATCAGACACTAAAAAGTATGTACAGTATACTACCATTTATATAAAAGGGGGGATTAAAATATATCTTAGTGTTCACTTATATATGCAAAAAGAAACTAGAAGGATACAGAAGAATCTAATATTAGGCATTCACTGCACATGTGGTGGAGGGTTTTTGGACATTGGACAGATGGGGGATATGGAAGCAGTGAGGTTTTTCATTTTAAATCCTTCTATGTTTTTTTAAGTTTTGAATCATGCACATGTATGAATTATTTTTAAAACTACATAAGTAAATTATTTTTTAAAAAGAGGTAAAGGACAATGGAAGGGGGGAAAAGAATTCTAAAAGGGGTGGTTTTCCAAAACAATGTCATCAATTTCATGATTTTATCTGGTTATTACACAAAGAACTGCTTAATGTAAAGCAGAAGAGGTAGGCTGGATGTACAGAAGAACTTGCCACCATAATGGGGAAAAAATATTGAAATGAAAGGAAAAATAATCTTATCCTTGGTGGCCTTAAAAGCAAGCTGGACTGTCCCTGGTATATCAGGTAGTGGACCAGAGGCTCCGAGTTTAAAGGCCTGAGTTAAAGACTCCACTCACAGATTCCTCCTGACCATCCTATGACCTGGCTGGGAGCAAACCACTTAGCCTAAGCCAGCTTCCCACATCTAGAAAATGGGGTTGACGATAGTGCCAACTCACCAAGTAGCTTTGAGGATTAAATGGATATGATACCTTTTCTATCACCCTGTGCACAAGACCACACAAGTCTGTGCTTAACACTAAGCTCTCCACCAGGCCCTCAGTTTGCAGGTGTTGCCTCTCAGAAGAAAAGCCAGTGTCAGACAAAGAGTTCTCTCTATTGAATTCTTACATGAACCTCTTTGATGGGTGTCAGGCCAACATCAGGCATTCTACCACACATATTACAAAGGTACAAAGGTCTGACACTTGGAAATCATCGATGGAATGAAAAAAACATGTATATCCTTGCAGAGATTTTACCTCCAATTTGGTAAAAGAATTGGCTTTGCTTGGAGAAGGAGGCATCACACTTTCCTGCCAAATATCTAACAGTTAAATGACGTCTGGCAAGCCTGAGCAGCCTGAGCGCTCCAGGAAAAGGCCACCAATAAAAAAATCCTTTCCAAGGGTCTGTGTGGAGTGGGGAGAGAGGAAATGCAGTCAGCTCTTTTTTCTCTGTAGGAAGGGAAGACTGAACAACTGCACATCAGGAGAGAAGGCAAACAAATTGCCCATTCAAGCCAAAATAAGCTGCTCCTGGGGGAAGCAAAACTGCTGGAGTCGATTCAGCCAGACACAGAGGTGAAGGCCCCTAAGACTGGGCTGGGCCTGGGGAGCCTGCCTCTAGCAGGCAGGCATCTTCTGAGCAAGCGGTGGCCACATGCCCACATCTCACCTCTGCTGACCTAAGTCTACACCCACAAATGAGAGCCAGCCAGCCAGCTTTGTCGGATGTGGAGGGAAATCCTGAGTGGAAAGGAAGAAAGGAACCAAACTAGTGAACCTGACAAGTGAGTGACCACCTATTATGTGGCAGGACTGAGCAGGCACCTGGTATACCTGGCATTTAGGAGTGGGTATTACGATGGTGATTCTACAGGTGAGGAATCACGCTTGGTGAGAAAGAGTGATAGTACAGATACATAGCCAGAGGGTGGCCAGGCTAGCCATGGCCAGTGGCCTCAGCTCTGTCCTTCCTGCTTGTCACTGGAGCTTCTCTATGCCCAGCTCCTGCAGTCCTTCCTTTGTCTAAAGTAGGAACTTGCACTGCTTCGCCATTCTTTCTCGCTATTGGGGTGCTTGGTGGCAAACACAGAACATGTCAAAAGAAGCTTCACTGGAAAACTAAGGAAAGAACCAAAGCAAATTGCAAAAGAAAGGGTAAAAATCAAACCCAGAAGCAAATGAAGTAGCCGAGCAGAGTTATTTCAAACTCCTAAGAAATCTGAAATGTAGTGCTGTGGAGCTTGCCTCAGGCTGGAACATGCAGGTCTCGAGTCCCTCTCTGGGACAATGAATAGCAGAACCTTGACCTGGAACAAATCTGGGCTAGCAATGCTTCCAGGGATATTGAGATTTCCAGATCCCCTAGACTGGGGCCCTCAGGCTACAGCTTAGAAATCTATTCTGCAGCTATGCCAAAGTCCTGCCGTGGACCTCAACATCTAGATGGGAAAGACACTTTCCTCTCCAGCTTCTGAGACTCCCACCCTGAGTCTCAGAACTTCTTGTAGTCATCTTATATTACCTCCTTCCTTGATGTCTTAATATATAATAATAATAATAATAATAATAATAATAATAATAATAATAAAATAATAATAATAACAACAGCTAACACTTACCGAGCCTTTACTTTTATACCAGGCAGTTAGCACTTTACATAATAATCTATGAGGTCAATGGTATATTCTAGATGAGGTTCTCAAGACATTGGGAGGTTAAGCCACTTATACAAGTTTACACAGTTCATAAGTGGAAGAGTTAGATTTTGAATCCAGTGCCTGTGCACTACCCATATTCCCTCAGGCCCTAGGATATGCTACAGTCAAAAGAATAGTCTTGGAAGTCAGGCAAACAGATCTACCATTTACTGCTACTTATCCCTGGGCACCCTGGTTAACTTGTCTAACCTCTGAGTCTCAGTTGTCTTCTTTATAAAGTAGATGAAACAAATATACTTTGTGGAGTTGTGTCCGTTCTAAGACAGAGTAGGTCCTAAGTTATGTCCTTCACCCATCTCTGTTTCACCTCCCTTCCAATTTGATTGTCGCACATTTGTTAGACATTAAGGCTGCTTCTACCCTTGAGCAAAGTTTGGCTTCTTTATATTCCATTCTAGGCTATTCCATTCTGTAACTATTTCATGCCCATAATGTGAAGGACCCAGCACCACTCACTGCAGGGCTGGATTTCAGGGAATGGGACTGAAGGCAGGGGAGTCCATCTAAAGCGGGCAATGGCAGAAGGGCCGAAGGCAGGAGCTGGCTGGGAGAACCAGGCTTTAAGCAGACAGGGACTCTCTTCCTCCAGCTTGTCCCCCTCTTGCTGGCTTCCTGCCAGGGCTAACAAGTACTTCCTGTCACTTCCTGTTGCCCAGCTTATACCCTGCAGGACACCCCCTGAGAGCATCATTCCTCCAGAGATGGGGAGCCTCTGCTCCCAGCTCACATGCAGGCACGTAGACATGTTTGGAGCCCTGTTACTAGACCCACCTTTCCTGACTCTGGAACCACTCATTCTTCAAACTGTGAGCCAGGCACTGGGGACAAAATCAAAAAATAACAGGTCCACCCCCAAGGGATTCACCAGCATGCCCTGCTCCTCCACTGCCTCTGATGTTCCCCTTGTTTGTGTAACATGGTATGCATCTTTCCAGAATGCCATCACTTCTTTCTTCCAACCAACCACTTCACTAAAACAGTCACACTAACAAGTGAGTCTCCCCTCCCTCCATCCCAAACAAGAGAAATGAGAGACAGAATTATAAATACATAAATATATATACATATATTTCTTATGTACTCCCTATACATTAGGTATTTCGCACATATTTTCCACCTCATCATCATAACAATTCTGCAAGATGGAATTAGCCCTCTAATATAGATGAGGGGGAAAAAATGGAAGCCCACAGAGATGGAGCCAGTTTGAACCAAGGCTGTCTGCCTGCAGAGTCTATGCTCATTCTACAGCCCCATGCTGGCCTCTGTTAGCTCACCCTGCCACCCTGCTAGCTCTGGCCCCCTCCTTCGTCTGGATTTTGTTCTTTCAAGTATTTAGATTCCCTATAATCTTCTTGTTTGTGCTAGTCCCAGAGGAAGGCAACCTCTCCCAGTGCCGTGACAGTGGCAGCAACATCCTAGGCACCACCTCTGATTCTCTGATTAGCTTGTCTTAATTATACCCAGGCTGCAGCAGTTCCGGTACTGCTGCAAAGCATGCAGGTTTGCTGTTCCATTTTCTTGCGCCTTCTCTGACTCCAGCCCCTTTTACTCCCGAACTCATTTGCTGGCTGCCAGCCTATCTCTTCTGCTGTCCTTGGTTCTGCCTCCCTGCACATCACATTCAGGCCTGGAAAGCAGTGCTTCAAACTGCTGCCACCCCAGGCAGCTGAGCCAGTCTAGCTCAATTCAAAAAAGAGTGCTCAAGTCTCTGCTGAGTGCCAGGCATGGCTCTGGGTGCTACGAATAGGCAGGAAGCAAAATGAAAACACAGCAGCCTTGCCCTTCAGAAGCTTAGAGTCAGAGGCAGGGAGAGAGAAGTAGACAGGAACAGGAACTGCCGGCACAGGGCAGGCAGTGAGGGGATTATAATAGAGTCCTTAAATATCAGAGCTGGAGGGATCCTTAATTTCCTGTTTTAACCCCTCCATTTTACAGATGGGAAAACTAAAGCCCAGAGGAAGGCAATTATTTGAATGATATTGGGTAATAACTATCAGCAGTTTTAAAACCCTTACGAAGAGCTAAGTTCTATTCTTCATGCTTTATATGTATTCACTTAATCCTCTCAGCAACCCTCTGAGGTAGTACTATTGCCCTCCCCATTCTAAAGAGGAAGAAAATGAGGCATTGAGGAGCTAAGTACCTTGTTCAAGTTCACACAGGTAGTTAGTGGAAACCTGTATTGAACTTAGGCAGTCAGCCCTATATTGTTGTCTCTCTAATGTACTGTGAGATGGAGAAAAAGTCTACATGTGGAAGTAATAAGAAGGCTTCTTGAAAGAATTATTCATAGGCCTGATTATAAAATAGGGAACCTTGGTTATCCAGTCAACTAAGCAGAAGTCTCAATTAACCAGAGGTCTGGTTTCAACTGGGAATTCCTGAGCACCATGAAATACCAGGCAGTGAGTAAGCAGAGCTTCATATTTCCAAAGAAAGCACCAACCAAGAGGAAACAACTTAGTGGAAGGGATTTATTCAAAGAAACTGGAGCAGCCCCATTCTTTTCCCCTTTTATAGCTGACTTTCTACACATGCTGTCCTCAGCCTATCGGATCTTTAATATTGTCAAATGTCACTTCCTGAAGCAGGAAGACTGGCTCAGGTACCTTAAAAAGATGCTCAGTGATGCAGATTGAAATTTTTAGAAAAGGAGCCTCTAGCAAAGCCCTGGTCAACCAAAGACTTCCATTTCCCAAAATCTCCAACACGCACACACTAATGCACCCTGGCCTTCGGTTAACCAACAGTGTTCTCCAATTCTGCTATATGAGTTTCAGAATAAACAGTTACCAGTATACTAACTACTTACCAATCACTGCCAGATTATGCTCTGAGCCACAAGAAATCTGTAAAATGAAATAAAATTAGTTATATTAGAGAAATATACTGATATTTCAGCCTGCGTATTTTATGATCAGTTATTTTTTAGTAACACTAATATCCACTTTTGGCAAACTTCAAGAAGTCATTAGAAATGGGCACCATATACAAAAGTTAAGACTATAATTACAACATACTCACAACTACAGAAAAGATGATTTCAAAATTCAAGTGGAAATACACCAAGATGTTAAAGTATTTGTCTTTAGGCAGTGAGACTATAGTGATTTTTAAAAATCTTTTCTTATTTCTACTTTTTTGTATTTTTTAAACTTTCTATAATGAGCATGTGTTACTATAAAAATGGAAATATAAAGCAATACAAATCACAGTTTTTGAATTGAACCACTCTCATCTGGACTGATAAAATCAGCAAAGAATTTGGTGGAAACAGACTTGTCTGAGGACAAATGCTTGACTTTCCTCATCTGCTCACTCTCGCTTTCACCTTCCAGTCACACGAACATCTTCAGTTCTCTGAGCACGACATGCTCTCTCACACATCTGGGCCTTTGCACATGCTGTCCCCCTGCTTGGAATGCCCTCTTCTCAACTGCCTACCTAGAAAACTTCCGCTCATCCTTTAAAACCTCAAAGCATTACTGAGACTCCTTTACAGTTGCTTCTGGGCAGCCTCAAGCACTCCTTTCATTGCACGACTTATATGTATCCCCATTGTAGCAATCACATGGTGGCCTTCTACATTTTTTTCTGTCTCCTCGCTAGGCTGCATGTGTCTTGAGGGCTGAGTCTCATTCACCTCTGTGTTGCACAGATAAACTGTACAAGGCAGGGGACTCAGTTAACATCTGCTGAATTAGAGAATGGATGAAAGACCAAAGCACATGGAAGAACAAATACCTAACACATAAAAGAGTAATTTGGGGTTCTGAATCCAGTGTTTCCACCCAGTGAGGGGCACTTCTTGCCTTTCAGTCTCTGCACGTCCCAACTGCTACCAGGAAGAAGTGACTGGAAATATAAAAGCAGAAATGGTTGTCCAGGTACTAATTAAAAGGAGCTCAAGACTCTGGAGAAGCATCCTGTGACCTTTATCGAGATGCTCACTTTAGTTCTCGGGAAGAGGAAGGCTTCAGGTACTTAAGGAATGTCAGTGCTAGAAGGGCCCTGGAGATCTTCCACTCCAATCTTTCCACGTTATGAAGAGAAAACTAGGCTTGGGAACTTGGAAAACTGGGGAAGGAACTTGCCTGAGGAAGGGTGCCAGAGCAAGTGTGTGTCCAAACTAAGACTAAAGCTACTCTGATTCTTACATAAGCTCCTTTACTGATTCTATAGCTTCTCACTCTTTCCCAGTGAAAATCACTTGGAAACGATAGTCAAAGGCAATCAGCGCAGGTCCCTGACAGTAACAGGCTCAAAAGGCTGTTACTTGAGCACTGGAGGCCAAAGTGGTAGTGGCTTGTTTTTGGAAGCCCCAGGTCCTCAAGGTTGGTCAGCTTGGCAGTCCACAGCCCCAGGGTGAGCCCCAGCAATCAGAGGCAGGCCCTTGCTCTGTCTGTACTTTGTAAAATGAAATAACTTTATTTACATTGGTAGGTGCAAAGGGGCAGCAAAGCTTCTTGAGGCTTCTTTCCTTATAATACCTGTGCTTCCCAGATCCCAGCTTCCACAGGGAAGACGGCTACCCACACTTACGTGGACTCCCTGACAGTGCCTGGCAAAGAAACACCTGTATTTTTTATCACAGTAAGTATTTCCAGGTTGTCTCATCTCTGAGGTCCTTTGAGACAGGCTCTGTATCTAATTTATCTGAGGGGTCCCACCATGCATCTCCCAGGGCCACACACACAGCACAAATTCATTATATGCTTCCTGGTTATACCACGACTCGTTCCCTAGATTCTGTCACAGGAAGCTGCTCTTATTGAAAAACTGTTAGAAACTTAGATATATAACATTAGGGTAATGCTTATGTAAATTATGATAGAGCCATCTCAAGGACAATTATACGGACTTGGAAAATGATGCTTATGATAAAGGAAAATACTCATGATATCCTATGAACTAAAAACTACCTAAAAACTGTATATGTAACAATCTCAACTCTATAATAAAATATTGAATAAAGGACTGGAAAGAGACACACTGAAATGTTAACAATGATTGCCTCTGGGCTAGGGGTGAGGTAGACATTACGAATATGTTTTTTTCTTTTGCTTTTTCTATGCTCTCTGAATTTTATATAGCATTCTTATAATCAGTAAAATATAATGCAGTTCCCAGCATAGAAGGGAAAAAAAACCCTGCCTGCTATAATATCTGATATATTCTGAAGTAGTGTGTGTGTGTGGCAGGGAGAGGAGGGGGAGATTTGAAGAAAATATAACCAAATTATAAGGGCAGCTGCATCATGGTAGTAGAATTATATTTTTTCTTCTATTCTGTATTTTCAACTATTCTTTAATGGTGGTGGTAGTAGTAGTGGTGATGGTGGCAGCAATAAGAGCAAGAATTAAAGTCACTATATATTGAGGACTCATATGTGCCAGGTGTTATGCCAAGGCACTTTATAAACATTCTCTCATCTTAATCATCACAATAATCTTTTCAGGTAGGTTTGATTTTAGCGATAAGAAACTGAACTCATACATATTAAATAATTTTCATAGCTAACTAAGTAGCAGTAGCAGAATTAAAACCCAGGGCTGTCTGATCTGTAAGCTCCTATTCTATACTGCTAGATCATGTTACCCTTGTTTTTAAAAAATAAAGTTATTTTATTTTACAAAATGCAGACAGAGAAAGGGCCTGCCTCTGACTGCCAGGGGCTGTGGACTGCAGAGCTGACCAATCTGAGGACCACAGCCTTCTTGAAACAAGCCACTGACAAATGCCAATATCAGGAAGTAGATGCTGCTCTGAATTAATGAGCAAGACAGTGATGAATGGATTTTGTCAAGGCGATGTACAGCTTGGAGCTCAAAGCTCCCCACAGCTTCTTGCTGTCTGTGCATTGGTACAGAGGGCAGAAGACTGAACAACACAGGCCACAAAATCCCAGTGCTACGCTCCTTCAAAGAGATTGTATCAATGACCATTGGCTTCATATTACTCCTGTCAGCATCTACCCACTGCTCAGCTGCAGGCAGCTTTCTAGAAGACTCTGTCAACAATGGCAACGTGCCCAGGAGGGAGAGATTCGGAGCCAGGAAGCCAGTTAAATCCTCGGTCCTCTGCTTTCTGGCTCTGAGACCTTCCGCCAGGTATTTAACCTCTTGGGCCTCAGTGCTCTCAGGTGTAAAAAGTATATAACATTATCTGTCCCATTTGCCTCACAGAATTTCTAGAGTCCATCCCCTCACAGCCACGTGTCTCACCTTTCTTATACATAAATCTGACTGTGTCATGACCTTATATAGATCCCTTCACAGGCTCCTGGTGTTGGGAGGGCAAAGACTAAACTACACAGTTTGGTTCACAAGCCCTTCAAAAGCAGGCCTGTTGCCCTCTCTGGCCTCATTTCTTCCCTCTGCTACTTAGGAACGCTCAACTCCCAACAACATATTCCCTTGATTCTATTCACACCACTCTGCATTTTCTCTAAGAACATCACACAATTTCAGGCCTTTATACACACAATTCTCTTTGACTGGAATTCCCTCTCTCCCACTGTCTACCTAGCTAAATCCTTCAAGACAGCGCAAATATCTCCTCCTGGTAAAGCTGCCCCTGACTTCTCAAGGCCAAGCCAGCTGCTCCGCCCTGGTTACCCCCACAGCATTATGCATCATGGCCCTTATCACACATGACATGTCTAGTCACGGACTGTGCACGTGTTAGGCACAAATGTCTCTCTGACATGTAGCAGAGTGCCTGCCCAGCAGTGTCTGCCACACAGCCCAAGTGCAAGGCATGAAGGGGGAGGGGAGAATACAAATATAAGGGGCCCAGAGAAGTTAGATGATCCCAAAGCAAATGTGAGTAGTGCTGTGGCCACTCCAGCCCAAAGGAGACAGGCTGTGAAATGCACAGTGAGGGCAGGAAGGGAATGGCCCTACAAGAATAGTATAGAGATGACAGAGGCATTGAAAGCACGGTAGGATCGTTCCAGGAACTCTACACAACAAAGCACAGTAAACCAGCAATAGAGGTCCATCCTAGGAGACCGAGTCCCATTATAGAGAAAGTAGGTTCCAGCTTTGCTAACCAGAGCCTTCAAGAGAAAAGGTGCACACCTCCCCAAGGGTGGCAGGTGAGGAACAAAGGTGGCTGTGGAAAGCTGTCCTGGACTCAGTGCTGCTCAAGTGCTAGAGGGTTCTCTTCTGTTCAGGCATTCCAGCCTGAGAAGTCAGAGCTGCAGACAACAGTTTCCAAACCCCCAACTGCCACAAAAACCAACTCTTTCAGTGGCCCTCCTGCCAGGCTAGACTCCATCAGTTCTTTCTAAGGGAGTTGCACTGGGATCTCCTGGGGGCTGGATCCCATTCAATGCCCCTGAATGGGGATGAGCTGGGGCAAGAACTGACTGGTAGTAAATGCCCAGTGAAAATACGCTGAATTCATTAATGAGTTAAATGAATAAATAACTAAATAAATGAGCAAAAATTAATATGAAAATATTTGCCAAATGCTGAATGTGAGCACTTTAGTTCTCAGCGGTACATTTGTACCACTTCTAAAAATAGGTGAGTGGCCCTTTTGAGTGCTTATTGCCAGGCACCCATCTAAGTGCTTTGTCTGTTTTATCTCATTTAAACCTATACCAAACCTAAGAGATGGATTCTTTTGTCAGGATTGTTTTACAAACGAGGTAGTTGGGGTTCACAGAGGTAAGGTCACTTGCCCAGTGTCTTACAGCTAGTGCAGGTGCAGGATTCTGTGTTCAGATTCAACCTTTCTATCCTCCCACCTATTTTAACCCTTCTCCTTTATATGTAGGATGGAAATAAACTGCCCACCCAGTTCCTTACATCTGGCAACCAAGTGTCAATTATCTAGTGACCTTAAGCTAGGAGAATCTTCAATTTATAAGGCCCAAACATCTTCCTGGGGCTAGAGGTGTCCACCTTTGCACCCATCAAGAAGCTGTTCCGGGGCTGCTTCTTGGGAGGAAAGGCTGTAAAATAGCATCAAAACTTTGTCCTCTGCCCTCCTCGTGAAAGCTGTCACCTTGCAGAGAACTCCACCAGATTTTTCATCTCTGAGCAGATGGAAATCAAGGCGGGAAAAACAGAGTGGGCGGAGTACAAACAGGACTCGGGAAGAAGCGCTAAGATGCCTGGAGAGGAAGCGGGGCCAGGGACCGCCTTCATCTTCTGCTGCTCGGCTAGTGACAGCCAGGGACCATCTTGGGACTCGCGCCGACATCCCGCAGGGCCTGCTGATTGGTTCCCGCTGGTGCCAATGGGTCCAGCACCATGGCTGCCATGGTAACAAAGCGCATGAGTGGAGGCACGTGATGCCAGGGGTTGGGCAGCCATTCCTCGGGACTCAGAAGAGGGATTCAAAGCCTGGGCTCCCCGCCTCACTGAGAGTGCTTGGCAGGCAATGCTGCCTTGGAAGGAGAAGCGTACTGGGAGCAACTCCAGAATGGCAGCCTCTCTTGGGGTTAACAGGGAAGGGAATGGATGCTTCTGTGCAGCCTTGCTAGAACTGCCCAAACCCAGTTGCCATGTGTGTAGAACTCTGGGGAGATAACCAGAATTTCCAAACTTATTAGAAAAGCAGGGCTGGGAGGCTGGGCACATTTCACAGTCAAACTGTAGCCCTCTTAGCCTATGGAGTTTTACCCTTTACATTTAGAAATAGCTCCAAATAGAGCTCATGGTGATAGCAAAGAATCAGCACAGTTGTTTGCTTCTGGAAGCACCTAACCTTAAAAAGATACCTTGAACTTCACTCCATGTGTGAGGGCTTGAATTTTTGAAGCCTAGATGTCAAAAAAGGTGAAAGAGAGAGAGAGAGAAAGAGAGAGCAAAAGAGAGAGAGTGAGAGAGACAGACAGACAGACAGACAGACAGAGACGCTTCCAGGCTCAGCAGCTCCATTTGTCCTCCACTCCAAAGCCCTGGGTGAAGACCCCATTCTCCCTGTAAAGCCAATTCCTTTCCCTCAAAGCACATTATATACCTAAGAAAATGAGGCTTCAGCTAGATCATACTACCTCCTCAAATGGAGAGGATGGAGTAAAGAGGAAGAGAGCTAAAATTTGGTAAGGGCCTGGATGCCAGGCACGTGACATTGTGGAATTTCACTTTACCTGTATAGCCTCTCATCCTCAGCTACCCTGAGAAGTGGGAATCTGTCTCCTTACTCAACAGGTCAACAAACACACACAGAGGACTTAAACCACTAGTGTCAGGTCACACTGGGCTATACACCAGGTTGATCTAAAGCCTATGAGCTGAACCCCTACACATACGGCTTTCCTCTTCAGGTGCTGTTATCAGACTGCCCCAGTCAGTAAGGCTCCATCTCTCAGTGACAGACAGATCTCTAACTCTTTATCTCCCTCCCACTCTGTCTCCATCCTGTTAATTCTGCCTTCTCAAAGCTCTCAAGTCTATGTCTTCATTTCCAGCTGCCACCATCTCAGTTCAGTCCTTTTCACTCCAGCCTGGATTCCTGTAAAAGTCACCTTAATGACTTCAAACTCTCTTCTCTCCATCATTCATAATCTCATTACAAATATATATATATTTTAAGTTGTCATAGTCTCAAAGCCCCCTCACTTCTTACCACACTTGACCTCTCACTTCTTTCCCACATAACCCTGTCACCCAGCAACATGAGTCTCTTCTCTGTGCCTGGAAAATCTGTTTCCCCACCTTTACAACTTTACTGGCATCATTCTCCCTTCTCCATACCATTCTAAACCTGACCAACCCTATAATACCCAGTTCAAGACCCCTGGCTTAAGGAAGCCTCCAAGATTATCTCAGCCCCAAGGACAGATATCTCAGACCCTACAACCTACTTTGGCTATGCTTTGATTTTTGTCAAATCTCCTTTGTACTGTTAATAATAAGACATGTCCTGGCCCTGCCACTTCCTGTTCGTATAACCTTGAGCAAATATGTCTTTGCCTCTCTGGCCTTCAGTTCCTGCATCTTTAAAATGTAGTGACAAGTCTATGGCCATGCTACCCTGAACAAGCCCAATCCCGTCTGAATTCGGAAGCTAAGCAGGGCCAGGTCTGATTAGTACTTAGATGGGAAACCACATAGGAAAACAAGGTGCTATAGGCATAAAAAAAAAATTTAAAATAAGGGATTGTAAACTGATAAGGTCTTTGCAATCTGTATGGTTAACCAAGGGTTGCCTCACCTAAAAATAATAATAATAATAAAATAATTAATAATAATAATAATAATAATAATAAAATGGAGTAACAACAACCTGACATCTCTCATACATTCTAAAACCTGTCTGCCACCCCCTCTACCTTCCACCCAACATGTACAGAATAAAATTCACTTTGAGCTTGACCCTGATCTACAGATACATTTCCAGAACATATAAAAGGAAACTATAAACATAAGGCATTGGCATAATAGGATCACTATGAACAGTTTATTTTCTTTTTCAACAGTTACTTTATTGGCAAATAAGGAGAGGACTTAAGAAATGTCTACTGAATTAGACTATAATACACACAATTAAACTAGCCAGGAACTCGGAATACTTGCTTTTCCCATACATAGTGCCCTTCTAAGGGAATTCCTTTCTCCTATGTTGCTAGGTTGATACTATGTATCCTGCCTTCTGTGGCCACACCTAACTGGACTATGGATGGATACCTGTTCCAAAGTGAGTTAACACACAGACTGGCCACTGCTTGTGAAGTGATTTAATGTGAAAAGTCTGCCTAAAAGCATAGGAAGTGAGTCTTCTAGTCTAGTTGGTAGCTGGAAAAGTAGCTGGAAGAAATAATTTTTCAGTAGTAATAGTTAATTCAGGCAAGACTCATTAAAAGATGTTAAAACTGCTGGGCAAAAGTCGGAAGAGGAACAAGATATTTATGTAGTCTCAAAGTATCTCTTCACAGATTACTTCTTAATTACAAAAGAGAAATGGTAACTTTATAGCAGAGGAAGGAGGCAACACCACCTCACCCAAGTAATCTAAGTTAGCATCACTATTAATGGGATAAATTCATATGAGGTGCCTCTTTATGCAATGCATTAAAGACACAATGTCACTTATTTAGTTCCTGCCAAAAAATGCCTAAATGGAATCTAATCATGAGGAAAAATCAGATAAAACCAAACTGAGGGCCATTATACAAAACAACTATAAAACAACGGTCCCATACTCTTAAAAAAATATATAACGATGTCATAAAAGATAAAGAAAAGCTATTCTAGATTAAAGGAAGCAAAAAACATGACAACTAAATGCAATATATGATTTTGTACTGGATCCTGGATCAAAGTGAAAAACTGACATAAACAATATCATTGAGACAAGTGGAGAAATATGAAGGTGCTATGTAGATTAGATAAAAATATTCTATTAATGTTAAATTTTCAGAAAAGATACACTTATGCACACAAATGTAATAAAATGTTAATACGTATAGTGCCTGTGTGAATGATTTGAAGAGTTCTTTATACTATTCTTGCAACTCTTCGTAAATTTGAAATTATTTCAAAATAACTATAAAAAACTTAAACAAGCAAAACTAATTATGGTAAAAGTGGAGAATAGCAGTTATCTTTGGGTGGTTATATCTGAGAAGAGGGAGGCTTACTGGGGTAGCTAATTTGGATGATTACACAGCTGTATACAAATGTAAAAATTCACTGAGTCTGGTCCAAAGTTGATATTTGTTAAGTCATCTGACTTTGGCCATGAGGCCTGCATTTTCTGAGACTTCATTTCTTCATTGTAAACCAGGTGTAGTAACACTTGCCTCACAAGATTGCAAAGATTCAATGGGAACCAAACAGTATGCTAAAGAACCCAACCCAGCTCTTAATACTTAGAAGTAGCTCAGTGTTGCTTCCATCCCCTTGGTATCCCAACTCTTTATATTATAAGGCCTCTGGAAAATATGTCTTAATATGCGATCAACATCAAGGTAATTTTCATTGTTGTGATTTTAAATACTGGGTCTCTCTTCATAAAGGCTACCTGTAATGAAGCTATTTCTGATTTCAGCAGGCTTCACAGCTGCCCAGCTCTGTGTAAGCCACTGGTGTCCAGGTGCAGAAAAATTAGGTATACGGTCAACTGACATGCAAAGCACTGAGTGCAGCCAGGTGGGCAGGAGTATATGCATGGCTTAGCCTTGAGGTCAGAAAGCTGAACATTATTTCAGAATACTAAAATTTATGGGCTACATGGGATAAACTGTCACTCAAACCAATGTCCCTTTAGCAAGAAACCCATGGGATCAAAGAAAGAGAACTAAATCTCTTCCTCAGCCTCTGCCACACGGAGGGCATCAGAGAAATGGTGAGTCCTAGTTCTGGCCTCGCTATTGCCTGGAATTCTGCAGCAGCTTCCTTGGAGTCCCTCTTCTCCCCAGTTTCTCCCTGCTTTACAGAAATGCTCTTTCTAAAGTACACATGGATTATTTGCTCCCCGTTGCCCAAGCCCAAATTCTTTTGTCTGGTATTGAAGGTTCTCCATGGTTGCAACCTACTCCAGTTCTCTAGCCTCATTCCCCCACAGAATTATCCACAAATGCTCGTGTTCTGGCCTCATCAGACACCAAACACAGCATCCTACCACCCTACTCCTCATCACGCCTGGCTCATGCTGTCTCCTCAGTTCAGAGTAACCTTCACCACTCATCCTTGGGAAGGAGGGAGAGAGAAGAAGGAAAAGAATTGCTAACATTTATTAACTACGAAATCCCATTCTAGGCACTCTATGTGAATTAACTCATTATATCTTCATTTGATAGATGAACTAAGGAATAGAGTGGTTAAACACCTTGACTAAAAGCACATGGCTAATGAGTAGCCAGGCCACTTCAGAAGTAATTGCTCCCTCCTCTGGGTCGATTCCATTTACTATTACGTGGTTCACATGTTCGTCTCTTCCCAGATTATAAAGATTATAACTTTATTAAGTGTGAAGACTGCATCGTATTAATCTCTTTTCTCAGTGTCTTGCACAGAGCCCTCCCTGCACATAGTAGGTCCTAATCAGATGTTTGTTGAATTGATGTCACTCATCTGTGTACCTCATACAGATCTCAGTACAGAGTCTGACAGAGCAGGTACTCAAGAAATGCCAGATGACTGACACTGGATTTATCTCTGGATTTATCTCTGAATTTCCTCAGCATCTTACCAGAGTTTCATAAATGCTTTGAGCTCTCTAAGTAATGGCTGAATTTAGACACTAGGTGATCCTTCAGATGTTTGAAATTTGAGTCAGAAGATGAACAGAGTGGTCTCCCAAGACATGAGAGGTAAATCCCACAAAGCCTGAGGAAAAGCCTCTGGGTGATGCCCCAGGATGGGAACAGTTAGAAATCTGACCCCTAGTATGTGGAGAGAGACAGCACAAACCCCTCCTATTCAATTCTATCTCCAACAGTAACAACAAAAATAAGCCAAGAGGCTGACTCTGAGCCATTTGTGCACAAGGCCCAAGCATCTTTGCCTTAGCTGCAGCTTGGCAGGACCACTGCCAGGGATATGGCAGGAGTGCCTGAACATGGCCCCTGACCAAGAGGCCTGCTGGTGTCCCGCAGCCCCTCACACTATGAATCACTTTTGCTTTTTTGATTGGAACAAAACAAAAAAAATTTAGAGTGCCAGATTCTAAAGCTCTCTTCTTTCTGGGTTTAAAAAGTCAAGAATGCACATAAGATGTGACAGAGAGACCAAAGCTTATGATAACAAGTGTGTGCAGTGTAACAGTGAACCTAGCACTAAGAATGACAACTATCTGCTGCAACTGACTGAGCCATGTGCCCCAGCCTGATGGACAGACTTCCTTACTAGGCACAGCCTTGAAGGTCAACAGTCAAGTGAGTGCTGTTGTTCCCAGGAGCCGCTTGCTAGAATCCCACTACCCTCAGTCTAGCTCCCAGCTGAGTGACATCAGAGGTGCCCTCCTGATCTACTGATGTGACTCTACAGCTTTTTTTTCTGGTTCAAGGCAAAGTTTTAGATTATCAGGTTCTGTTCTGGGCTACACACACAACATAACTTTTAAATCAAGTTTATTCATTTTTTCAGATTATAATATTGATATATAGTTCTTGTGAAAAATACAAGGAAAATTAAAAACACCTATAATCCCACCACCCACACTATTAACATATGGTATATTTCCTTGCAATCTTTTCCCTGTCCATATGTCTGTGTGTGAATAAAATATACATAATTTCAGAAACATAGTTCATGTTGTATATGGGTTGTGCTACATATTCCATTTTATATCATTACATTTGCACTTAACATAATGTTATGTTTCCCATGTCATTACTTTCATGTGTTTTATAGCATCATAGAAATATGCTCCGATTTCATTATTTCCTTACTGTTGGGTACCTAGATTGCTTTCAATATTTTGCTATTATAAATAGCAATGCGATGAACATTTTTGAAAAATGTTTGCCTGCATTTCTGATTATATCCTTAGGATAAAATTTCTAATGTAGAATTATTGAATAAAGGATTAATAAACCTCTTTAAGGCACTTGCACAATTCGGGAAATACATTTTATTAGGGTCATTGACAAAACAGATCACATCCAGAAGAAAAAGAACAAAATGCAGAAGGGCTAACAATACCGAAGTAATAATATTGGCAAACATATTCTCGGTGTATATAATGTGACAGAGAAGGTGCTTAAAAGCTTTGTGTTAGTTTATTTAATCTGTGAATTAATCGTATAACACATGCATACATAGCTAAGGAAACCAAGGTTCAGAGAAGTTAACTTGCCCAATATCACAGGTAGTAGGTGGCACAGCTGAATTTAAATGCAGTTATGTGTGATTCTAGCAAGACTTATTGCTATGCTATAACATATTAAGTTAAAAAAAATAGAAGGAAACAATTAGTATTTTCAATCTAAAGTGGAAACTTGGATGGCACAGGGGCCACAGGACAGGGAGGAAGGCAATCAGTCTGTAGAATGAGATGACAGAGGGATCAATGGATAAAAATGCTTAAAATGTCAAAGTACAGCTTAATATCAGAAAGGCCATTCTAAAACTGAACATTTACCAAAAATGTTAGAGCTGTCTCAAGGTGGACCTAATCTAATCACAGAAACCCTTTAGAAGCAGAGAGTTTTCTCTGGCTACTGGCAGAAGGAGAATTCAGAAAAATTCAAAGCACAAGAAGAATCTAAGGCACCACTGTTGGCTTTTAAGATGAAGGGGCCATGCACAAAGTCTGAATAGCATCATCTAATTGCTGAAAGCAACCTCTGGCCAACCACCAGCAAAGAAACAGGACCTCAGTCCTATACCCATGAGGAACTGAAAAATGTCAACAAGCTGAATGAACTTAGAAGCAGATTCTCCTCTAGAGACTCCAGATAACAATCCAGTCCAGCTGACTTCATGATTTTGGCTTTATGAATCCTAAGCAGAAAACCCGGCTGAGCCCACCTACTTTTGAACTATAGAACTATGAGCTAATAAAGAGATACTATTTTAAGCCAATACATTTGTGGTCATTTGTGCAATGAGAGGAAACTAATACAATGAGTATATGGATAAACAAACTGCGGTACAACATATAATGAAATACTACTCATCAATAAAAAAGGAACAATCTGTATGCAACATGGATCAATCACGAAAACACTGTGCTAAATAAAAGAAGCCAGACACAAAAAAGTACATATGGTATGATTTCATTAATATGAAATTCTAGAAAAACAATTCTGATTTTTAGTGATAAAAAACAAAGGCAAATCTAATTTTATAGTGATAGAAAGGCTGGGATTAGAGTGGTGGGTTAACTGGTCCCATCCCCTGCCTGATATTTCTGCCTCCATCTGCTCCCTCAGCCTTGCATTGGAGCTGGGAGGTCCAATCACAAAACACACAACTGCTCATTCATTTCTTTCTCTGCCAGTCTAAAAAGGCTGAGGCTCCCACTATCCCCTAATGCAGATAAACATTCTATCAATAACCTTAAAATACATATTCTAAAGAAAACCAAGTTTTCAAAAAGCTACACTACACAGATTTCCCTTTTCAAGTTCCTTTTAACAGTATATACCATTTATAGAGGGCCAATTAGGAGGGTTGGCTAGTCACAATAATTAACACTATTTTTAAAGTAATATTTTAAATAAGTAGCAGACAGCAACGGTGACTGATCAAGGCAGGAATCTGGCTCTGCCTTCAAGCAAAACAGAGGTCAAATATTTTTGAATGAATTACTTGTTCTAGCATCTCTAATGTGGATCTGTAAACATAAGCTGCCACCTTCTGCCACGTGCAGCAGGAAGGCTGTAGGGCAGGGGACAAAGAGCTTGAGCTCCACAATCACAGACTGTCAGGAAGCTACTGCAGCAGTACAGGTGAGAGCAGGTTTACCTGCTACAAGTTCACCGATTACTTTTGTGAACTTGGCCAAGTTGCTAAGACTTTCTAATCCTCAATCTAATGCTGAATTTCCTCATCTGCATAGCTGGAATTATAGCAATAACTTCACAAGACTGTCCTGAGGATTGAATTTAACTACCTTTAGTATCTTGGACGAGGAGGAAACTTACATGCTAGTTCACTTGCCCCCTTGTCCACAGGAACTCTGAGGACCCAGAGAAACAAGGAGAAGTGGGAAGTTACTGAGAGCCAGGGAGGGGTCTGTTTTCCCCAGACCTCTTTTGTCTTCCATTTTTAAAAAAAAGTTTGAAGAGAAAAACACTCTTCCAAATTAATTTCTGAATTTAATTCTTTCTAAATGTGTCAGCAATGATAATTTTATGAGCAAACAGAACATTTCTATATTCATCAACTAACAATGATTTTAGACTTCTAAAGGGCACTTTAAAAGCATTGTATATATTTCCATGTTAATTGAAATGTTGGTCCTATCCTTAAAAATGATTTCTTTTCCCTTTCAGAGATTCAAATTTTTGATCAGTAATAATATAATTCAGCACTTACTGAGTGGTACGTGCTATGTACATGCTAAGAGTCTTTATCCTTAATACACACAAAACATCAATATCAGCATTAATATCACCTGGAATATATTTTTTAATTTGACTATTTCTTCTAAGAGTGTTATACTTATAGCAGCTAAAAGTCATCCCAACTTTCCCATTTGTTATGTGCTAACATCTTCAACTGCCCTTATTATTAAACTAAAATCTACCATTTATTCCCTAAAAATCTTTTCAGCTTATTGAGTCAATGGTTCAGTGACCCTACTTGGAGGGACTGGCAGAGAAATGCAACACACTTCTGACCATTCTAAGTGCTTTGTCAATAACAAACATTCATACAAACATGAACCACTATTGTGATTATGTCAGTTATAACTACCAGGTGCTTATCCAACATATACCAGGAATACTTAAGTAAATGGAGGCACATGCTGGGGAGACTGGACTCAGGAAATATCAAGTGGCATGGATGGTACATCAGAAATTCAAAGATAAATAAAGTCCACCTGAGGGCTTCATTTGGCTAGACTACAGAAGGCAGCCAAAAGTCTGTCTCATAAAGAGGAAGGACAGAGGGGACTGGGAATGGTGGTGTCAATAGCGGTAAAGAGAACTGAGCACAGGTGTAAAACAGGCAATTCACCACCACCTAAAATTTCACCTGCACAAAACAGAATGAACCATCTATTACCACTCCACCCCTTCCCACCCCCAAATCTGGTTTCCCTTCTGACCCTCCTCTTTCTGTTTGTGCTGCCATCACCTTCCCCACAGTCACTTTGGAATCATCTCTTAAGCCCTCCTCTCACTCCCCAAGTCCAACCAATCACCAAGTCTGTAATTCTGTCTCTCTGGTTCTGCTCTCGTGTTGTCCCTCTTCTCTATCCCCATTGTCACTGTGCTATTTCAGGCTCTCAGAACATCTGTACTGGACAATTGTAATAGCTTCTAATTATTTCCTCTTTCTGCTGTTTCCCCTTCTCTCCAATTCATTGGGTGCCCAAGGTAACCTTTTTAAATTTCAGCTCTGACTAGCAACTCCCCTGCTCAAAATCTGCTCTTCTGTGCCTATAAAACAGACATTTAAGTCTCTCTATAAACAGACTACAGCACACATTGGCAACCTTATATCTCCACTATCCCTTCCCCCACAAGAACCCTGTGTTCCAATCTAGGTGTACCATTCACTGATGGTCCTCTCTGTGCCTCTGTCTGTGCTAGTCCCTCTTTTCCTGTCCTGGCCTCCCCGCTCCTTCTGTCAAAATATTGCCCATCATTTGGGGCAAATCTACCTTCTCTATGAAGTCTTCCCTAATCCCCCAGCTAGAAGAAGTTTCACTGTCTTCAGAATGTTTATAATTTCGTATCTATAGTTCTTAGAAAAATGGGCATGTTCTTCTATGACAGCTGCTTATGTGCATGTCCTACCCCTCCTGCCAGCCTAGAGACTTTTTAGTTCCTTTCCACAGCTCCACCTCTGGCACCAGGTGTACAGCACAGCAGAAGAGAACATGCTTTTTTCTCAGGGCCTCCGTTTCTACATCTTTGATATAAACATAACAACTTAACTCACAGGAATATCAAGAGGATTAAATAAGATAATACATGCAAACTATCAGCACACAGTAGGTAGTCGCCAAATTCAAACCACCATTCTTCTCTTTTACATAGCAGAGTACTTGTTGAACAAATAAAACCTTGTATGTTTTAGAGTTTGCAAAGAAATGTTATGTTGTTTGTTTGTTTGTTTTTTTCACTGAAGGAGAGGGAGAAGGATGGAGGGAACAAATGAGCAAAGAATCACTAAATATGTAGAAGACATGAGTAGCCCAGTCTGACTGGTATCAACAACTCATACTGGGGATGGAGGGTTTGATTATGAAAGAGCTGTAATGTTTCACCTGATAGCTTCAGGGAGTTTTACATTCAAAAGTGGGGCGGTGTTTAGAGTCTACCAGTCTGCATGAAGGTTGATGAAGGTTAGACCAGTAGATCATGAAGAGGCTGCTGTACTGGTCTAGGAAAGAGGGCACAAACACCTGGCTGTGAGTGGTAGCATCCGCAGGGAAGCACACAGGAATAGTTGAATTTGCGAGGCATGTCCAATGAAAAAGATGATAGGGTTGGTGAGTGCTGACAGACTAAATGACCAGAGAACTCTTATCAAGCTGCGTCACAGAGGACTGCAAGCCTGGGTAATTAGGAGAACAGAACACGCGGGAAACTGCAGGACAGCTGGGAGCAGGGAGAGCATAGAGGGAGCAGCACATGTAGGCAGAACACAAGTTCGCTTTTTTAGTTTGAGGTGGAACACAGGCAGAAAAGAGGAATTAGTGCTCAGTGGTCCTGAAGGACTGAGAAATCACTTTAGAAACAAAACACCTCCTTTTGTAAGTGAGGGGCTACATTGATTCACTGAACAAGTCATGTAGGACAGTGTCCCACGTGTTGACCCCATGAACTCTTTGAGGAACAAGGGAACAGGAAATGTCTGCCTATCTATCAAACATCACCTGCCTGGGAGGAGTTCACTTCTCTTAGGCTGTTTGTCCTTCCTTACGATGCCTTGCCAAAAGGGGTTCCAAATTGTTTTATTTGCAAAGAGAAATTCAGAGAATTGGTACCTCCCTCAAACAAAGAGCCAGCTTACATGAAGAGGATGGAGTTCGTCAACAGCCTAAAATCTAGTCTGGCATCAGGGTCCAAAATATATAAGCTGGGTGACCTGGGGTCACTTAAACTCTCTGGGTCTCAGATGTTTTATTTTGTTAAGTGCAATAACAGTATCTAAAGTGCCAGAAAGGACCAGAAGTTTTCAGGAGGTCTCTCAGTTCTAAGATCTACAACTCAGTACTAAATCTAAATCCTATAGGTTGGACTCCAATGTCTCTGAAACCCTGGACTGTGACTCACTGCAGATGCCTCACTCACGATATGGAGATGTTGAGAAACCTGGCAGAAGCACAGGTTTAGAGTGGGGGCAGAAATTCCAACTGTAGGTTCCAGTCACAAGAAGATACAGCTAGAATATTAAAGCTGGCCTAGGGACAGAAGATAATTAATCTTCAAGGCAATAAGAATATTTAATTCATTCATCTGCAAGAAATGACAAGAGAAAAGATAGATATTTGCTTTTTCCCTTTCTGTTCTGACAAGGTTGCTTTGGATGGATCGTAGAATGTTTAATGAACATTTAATATAAGAGCCTGAGATGCAAACAAGTAAATCATGAGAGGCCTGGGCAGCAAGCAGTAGAAGCTGACATTGTGAAGGCTGCAGCCAGGGCAGCTGTTTCCAGAGCAGACCTTTGGGAAGAGAAGCTTATTTTCAATCATTCCAGTGAAAACAAAGTGAGAAGATGGGGATAGATATAGGGAAATTGCAGGAGTGAGAAACAGAAAGATCTGAAAATTGAATGGATAGATATGAAAGGAAGAGGCATACACAAGCTGCCTGAGCCTCCTCACCAGCATCAGAACTGGGGAGTCACCAAAGCAGCCAAGAGCCATGGACAGAGAAGAAAAAGGGAGTCTCCATGTTCTGTGGATGGTCTTAAGGGACAAGACAACAGCTATCAGCAGTGTACACTACAATCCCTCCTTCAATGTCTTACAGGCCTTGAGGGCATGACCACTAAGCACCAGAGCAGGCAGACCATATCTACCCTGTGCCCAGAACAAGAGGAATGGGTGTCTAGGGCTAGAAGGATACATTCAGGAAAGTGTTCAGGGGCTGGGAGAATAGCAAAGCAGAGAGGAGAGGAGAAAATGTAAGAAGCCTATTGCGATAGACTCTATGCTGGTTCTGTGTTTCATATACTTTCTTCCTTAAAGAAGGCTAATGAAAGCTCCAAGAAACGGAAAAGCCTTTCCAAGGCTGGAAAATGGGAGCATGGTTCATGGCCTGAACCAGTGGAGTAGAAAGGGGAGTCCTCAAGAAAAAGAGCCTGGGTTCTCCAAGCTGTTCTTGGCGACAGCTAACATGAATGGTTGAGGACTAAGGACCACTCTTGTGTTCAAGACCAAAGAGCTGCAGCCAGGGTTAGACAACTTCAGGAAAGACTATTCAGAGGGCCACCGCCATACCAGTCTGAACCCTGCATTCCACCGTAACTGCAGCCCTGCCTTTCGTCCCTTTATGTAACCCTGCAAGGAAGACAGGTGTCTCTTGAGAAACTTCAAATTACGATCTCTCTTCAGCTTTTCTCTGTCTATTCCAATCACTTCTAAGAACTGTTTAGATGATGTTCATGCTAGTGACAAGTCCCAGTATGACCCCAAAATGAGAATATATGGAAATTTCTATGAATATGTCAGCCTCGGGGTGGAAATCTGCCTAAGTATGAAGAAGCATTGCTTCTTTCTTCCTCTCTATTCCCCTTTTCCCTTTCTTTCTTTCGGCCAATACTAACTAGATGCAAGACCTACTTATTTGAAGATGACTCTATTCTTCCAAGACCAGGGAAGTTACTTAGAGGCATTTAAAACCATGTCCTCTGACCTAAGAAAAAAATAAAATAAGAGAAAATAAAGTAAAATAAAATAAAGAAACCTCTGCTTTGAGGAAGACTGGATCTGTTCTGGCCACCTTTCTACCAGGGCCATCAAAGCCTGATTTTCACAGCTGGAATGTCTGATAACTATTTTAATGGGCTTGTTCTTCTGTTCACTTCACTTAGCTGAAGCCAGAGACTACTTGACATTTGAATTATAAACTGTCTCACAAAACATGTTGGCCTTAAACTTGGCTTTGAAAGATCCTGTGTAAATGGTTCACTTGATTAGCAAACTTTGGTACATCTATCAGAAAATGAGTACACATTTCTATATTTCAACTGTAACATCAGTACTTGGTCCAAAAACAGAATTCGTTGGACTGAGACCACCCAAAAATTTCAGGGAAAATTACTAGGGAGACTGTTTTATTCTCACCCTCTGATTACTCCTCAAAAGAGAAAGAGATGCTGTATAGAATTAAAATGGCCCAATAAAAGTGGTCTTTACTCAAAAGCAAAGGAAGTAAAAGCTAAAATAAATAAATTGGACTACATCAAACTAAAAAGCTTCTGCTCAGCAAAAGAAACCATCAGCAAGGTAAAGAGACAGCCATTTGAATGGGGAAATATATTTGCAAGCAATGCCTCCAATAAGGGCCTAATATCCAAAATATACAAAGAACTCATACAATCAATAACAACAAAAAAAGCCAAATGATCCAATCAAAAAATGAGCAGAAGACCTGAACAGACACTTCTCCCTAGAGGACAAACAAATGGCCAACAATTATATGAAAAGATGCTCATTATCACTAGCGATTAGGGAAGTGCAAATCAAAACCACAATGAGGTACCATTTCACATCTGTTAGAATAGCTATAATCAACAGGACAAGTAATAAAAAATGCTGGAGAGGATGCAGAGAAAGAGAACCCTCGTACACTGTTGGAAGGACTGGACTGCAAATTGGTACAGCCACTATGGAAAACAGTATGGCGGTTTCTCAAAAAACTATGAATTGATCTACCATATAATCCAGCAATCCCTCTACTGGGTATTTACCCCAAAGATTTGAAAACCCATATCTGAAAAGATATTTGCTCACCAATGTTCATAGCAGCATTATTCACAGTAGCCAGGACATGGAAGCAACTGATGTGTTCTACTCTAGATGACTGGGTAAAGAAGCTGTGGCACATATATACAATGAAATATTATTCAGCCAAATGAAATGCTGCCATTTGCGACAACATGGATGGACCTTGAGATAATCATGCTAAGCAAAACAAGCCAGACAGAAAAAGTTGAAAATCACATGATATCACTTATATGTGAGATATAAACCTAAAAGCAACAAATGCACAGGACAGAAACTCATAGACATGGACTATAGACTATTGGTTACTAGAAGGTAGGGGTTGGAGGAGGATGGGAAAGGTAGGGTAAAGGGGGTCAACTATGTGGTGACAGAAATAAACCTAACTATAAGAGGTGAACACAGTGTAAATATATATACATACATGTATGTGTGTGTGTGTATATATATATATATATATGTATATATATATATATAATATATGTCTCACTGTTAAAAAATAAAAATAAATAAAAAGTAGTCTTTAAAGCAAATTTAAGTAAATTTAAGTATTCTTTATTGAAAACAATTTTCAGTCAAAAGAAGCCCAATTTTCTCACAGAATAACATAAAAGTACAATGACTTGCATTCCTGTCATACCCACCTTTTTGGACTTTGAGAATTTGAGCACTCATTCTGAATCAAGACCCATTCCTACCATGCATTCTAAGGGAGGCACCAGCCCACTGAAAAACCAGGCCTGGCCTTATCTGGCTTGGCCTGATGAATGAAAGGGATACAGTTGTCTAGCAGGGATCCGAGTGACCTAAGGATCCAATGCCAGCAGGATCCAGGTTCCCTCCCTAATGGGTAATTTACAGGTGGAGACCACTGGGCATCTCTGAGTTCAGATGACAGGAGTCAGAAAGAAGATGATAGTGAAATTCAGAAGAGAAAGTGGATGTTCTCAGAGCCCCATTCAAAATGAGGACAAGTGCATGACTGGGCACAGGACAATTATAATAGCACTGGGCTAATCTACGTTCCGGCCCTTTCCTCTCTATGCCTTCATTTGCCCATCTGTAAAATAAGCAGCTTGATGAAAAGATCCTCAGGGTCCCAGTCTCTTTAAGATGCTAAGATAGATTCTAGCCCTGGATGACCAGGGAGGTCTTCAGCCTCCACAAGGCAATCCTGAGACCAACATAGTCAAGCCACCAGTGTCCTCCCCTCATTTCCTCCCATCTTGACTCAATTCATCACTCAAAGATTAACTTCAATGCCACTGCCTTCGAGAAGTTTCCCTGACTCTTCTAGCATAATCACTCACTCCTCCCTCAAGGAGCCCCTCATTTGTCTCAGGCTCAGCACTAAGAATTTCAGAAATGGGTATAGTACAACGGAGGGGACATTACAAGCCTTTTCTCATCACTGCACAGAACTCTCACACCCAAGGCTAGCCCCTGGCAAACCCAGCTCTGGAAAGCCAAAAGACTTGCTGCATGGTTTAGAATACCAATGGCTAATGAAGATTTTTCCATTTGAACCAACCTTTGGCTTTTTCAATGAGAAAAAAAGCCATTCCTGAATGGCCAGTTATAAAATCTTTGTGGTCTACAGAAAAACGGAAGGCAAAATGGCCACAGCAACAATCACTTTCAGAGAAAAGGTTGGATGGGGGGCTGCAGCACAGAGCCTGGGGAGGTGGGTGCTCCTGGCTCAGGATCTGGGAGACAGTGCCATGCTGTGGCCACCTGCTGCCTCTGCGCTGCCTTCCGCAGAGGCTGCAGGTACAGGAGGCCTGTTTTCTGACCCACTTTTCTTCCCAATCTCTATTTAGCTGTTCGCTAGCGATGCTCCTGGCATGCCAATCAGATACTGCAGCCTGCAGTGCAGTTCACTACAACAAATTCACAGCTCCTAGTAAATTCAGTGGAAAAGTACTGTGTCAAGCAGCCTAATTAAACTGACGTAATTTCCACAGCCATACAGTTTTATCAAATGAGAAAAAAAAAACACTCGGGGAAAAAAGAAAAATTAGGAAATCATGTCTTTGGATCTTATGAAATCAATGGTGGTTGTAATGCATTTGAAGAATTATTCCATTCAATGTCCTTGGAGTCAAGCTGTTCAAGTCCTGGGCCCAGGGTGAGACCTTGGACTGTGCTGGAAAGAGCATTAGATTACAAGCCTGGAGCCTCCTCTACAGCCCCTTGCTTGCCCTGTGACCTTGGACAAGCTATTTCTAGTCTCTTGGGGAAAGGGAGACTATCAAATTAGATATCGTTAAAACAGCTTATAAGTCTCTTGTTCTTTAGACTGTCAAAATATCAAATTCAGGACCAAAAAATAAATACAAATAAAAAAATTAAAAACACGTACTTTCACAGGGCTAATAAAACAGGAACTGAACTAGAGGATCTCGATTCTGGTCCCAGTTCTGCCACTAGCTAACTGTAACCTTGGGCAAACCATACCACCCCTTAAGACTTGGAAGTCCACATCTGCAAAATGAAGATGATAACCTGGATGAATTCTGGTCCTGTCGGATTAACACTCTATTCTATTCCAGAAAAGAAATCAGGCCAGCACCATTACGGAGAGGACAGTTCCAAATGCCACCAACCTGGAGTATTTCAATTCACTCATGCTGGGCTTCTCTTTCTCTTAATGGAAATTAAGAAGAAATGGCAACCTGAAAGATGCCCTAGACATTGACCAGATAGATGATAAAGGCAAACTAGTAGCTAAAGAAGATTTGTGACCTTAGCCAAAAGGAGAAAGACCTTGCAAGGAGAGTAGGGTAAGGGATGGGAGATACATAAACAGAGCTGACCAGGAATCAAACACCAGGTTTCTCTTCTGGTTGCAAACAGAAACTACATGTAGGAGAAGGCAAGACAGACGAATTTACAGGGGAAATGAATTGACATGACTCTTCTTAAACAGGATCAAGCTCTACCTAATCAGCTATCAAGCTCTAGAAATTATACATCCTTATATTCTGAATCCATTTACTTCTCTCCTTTATCATTGCCATAACCTCAGTTCAAGTTCTCACCAACTCAAGCCAGTCTTCTGACTCACCTCTTATCTGTCTCTCTCTCTTCAATCTATCTTTCATCCTGCCACCACAGTGTGTTCTAAAACTCTACACAAGTCATTCCCCTACTTAAGATCTTTCCATAACCCCTCATGACCCTCCTAACAAAATAATAGCCCTGGTTCCAGACTACCTCTCTCCTGCCTCATCCTTCACCATCCACATAATCTCTGTTCTCATCAGACCAAAGTGTTTTCAGTTCCCTAAACATGTAACTTTGGGTCTTCATACAGTAGCTCTTTCTGCTTGTCATTCTACCCTCCCCACAACTTCCCCGACCACCACTACTACTCACTATAAGCCAACTTTAACTCCTCCTTTAGTGCTCAGTTCAGACATGATGTTTTCCAAGAAAATTTTTCTGACCCCTCCCCAAATCTGGAGCACATGTCCCTCCTCCTTTACTCCCACAAATATCTTTTGTTTATGCCTTCACAAACATTACCACATTGAATTGTAAAGAGCTCCTGATTCTTTGGTCTCCTCAGCCATGTTTCAACATCTTGGAACCCTCAGTGCCTAAGTACAGTGCTTGGCACTGACATTCAGAAAATGACTGATGAATGAATGAATGAGCGAATAAGTAATAAAATGACTGCTGTTGGAATCTATGGAACTCACCCAAGACTAAAAAGATAGAGAAGCAGCACAGAAAATAATAAATGCTTTAGCATGGAATCACAGAAAAAACCTGGGGCAAAAGAAATAACAAGCCTAGGCCAATCAAAGAGAAGATGCTGGTAGGAGGAGCCAGAAGGTATAGCAGAAAAAAAAAATTTCCTTCCATTTGGAGCCAGGAGGTTCCACCACTTATCAGCTCTGTGACCTTAGGCAAGCCTTTTTTTTTCCTCTCTAGGAATCTTAGATTTTTCACTAGTAAAATGGAAACATAAGAACATAATATCCATTTCACAGAACTGTTTAAAGAACCATATAAGACATAGTGCACTTTGTTAATAAAATAAATCATGTAGCTGCTGCATATTCTTATGAATGTTGACCAGAAGTTTCTTGTGTCCTGAGGCATCCAGTGTTTATAAATTATTCTCGATTCCTTGTGAAGGGGAGGAATGCATGTTAATAAATGAATGTTCTCCAAGATACAAGGAACCCAAAATATCACCATTCCCATAGGAGATGCTGCCAGAAAGGGGTTAATCCAAAGGAATGGCATTAATAATAATGAACATGTAAGCTAGGTCAGGGTCCAGCAGGGATGGCACAGCATTATTTTGTGTAAATGTCATGATATGGCTGAGGTATCATTATATACTTATTAGACTTGTATGGAGGACAAGCTGAAACCACGTCTGTAAGAAACGGAGTGTCTCCTGAATGGTGATCATCCTAATTTGAGAAGCACATCATCAATGTGCTTCTCAAATTAGAAGAAGGAAATGTGTAACAGGAGGAATAGAAGCCAGGTTCTCTGGTCTTAGACACAAAAACATCAGGATGTCCAAGAAGGAGCTCCTGGGAAATAAGTTTTCTATGTGCATTGGGCCCTCCATAAAGGCAAAGGCTATAGTCAGACCAGACCAGAGTCAGGGGAGTTGTACCTAACCTCTGAGACAAAGATTGTGTGTCTTAGCCTGAGTGAGCCAGGCTGCTTCAGCTTCTCCTTCTCTTTGTCGAGTTCCCTATTTCTCCCACACTGTCACTCAGAAATGCCTTCAGCACAGCGCTAGCCTGCCTCAGCTGGACTCAGGACTCGGAGAAAGGTTTTTGTCCAAACTTGGGACAAGTTGTTGAAGGAGGCCTACAGCTCCCTCAAGACAAAAGGGAAAGTGAGGTCAGAGGCACAGAGGTGGGATCACTTGCACTATACATACTTCAAAAATTTCTCTCCAGGACTAAATTTTATAAGCTCTGGGTTTAATAATGAGCTAGCTAATAGGAATTTGTCTTATTGCATGAAGGCTTCGTAATATTTTGTAAATCATACACCATTAATGGGCACCTACTGTATGCCCTGCATAGACAAAGGGGAGATAGAAAAAATGCAGAAATGATACATGCCCTCAGATGTCCCATGTAGATGGGAAGATATGTACACATGAAGCCACTTTTTTAAAAAAGACAAAAAAAAAAAAAAAAAACCACCAAGGGAGCCCAGGAGGGCCTTGTGGGCTCAGGTAGGTAGAGAAGACTTCACGGAGCAAGTAGGACCTAAGCTGGACCTTAAAGAAGCAACAACATTTGTTTTAAAGTTAGGGAAGGAAAACAGTACTTCAAGATTATGGCAGCATTCATTCATTCATTCATTTATCCAATAAATATTTATCGAACACCTACTCTGTGCCAGACACGGTAAATCAGAGATGAAGAAGACAAAACAATCACCTGGAGAGTTTAACATGTGGCAGGAACTGGGTTTTTTTGTGTGTTTTGTTTTGTTTTGTTTTGTTTTGTTTTGTTTTGTTGCGGGTACTGTTTTAAGCACTAGACATGAATTAACTCACTTAATACTCCCAAAAATCCTATGTGGTAAGTTATTGTTATTGTCCTCATTTTACAGATGAGGAAGACAAGGCAAAGAGAAGCTGAGTAATTGGACTGAGTGGTAGGCCAGAATTCAGACCAAGGATGTCTGGCTTTGGGCAGCTTCCCTCTGTTCATCCGTCTTTCCTTCCTTTCTTCTTTCCTTCTTTCCTTCCTTCCTTCCTTCTTTTCTTTCTTCCTTCCTTCCTTCTTTCCTCTCTTCCTTCCTCCCTCCCTTCTGCTCTCCCTCCCTTTCTCTCTCTCTCTCTCTCTCTCTCTCTCTCTCTCTCTCTTTCTTAGTTCGACTGAAGTATACTTGGCATCAAGACAGCAAACATACCCATCACCCCAAAGTTTCCTCATACAGCTCTGGGCAGTTTTACAACGAATCACTGACAAACAGGGAAGTCAGGTGGAGAGGTAGCAGGGTACTAGTTTGGGGGTTAAATAATGACAAGTTTGGTTTTGGATATGCTGAGTTAAAGCTATATTTAGCAAATAACCAGAAAAAGAGAATTAGAGAGGAGCTTGGCCTCCAGAAATGGAAATACTGATTTCAGAATCCTCAAGTAAAGATGAAAGTAAGATTCCACATAAGGAAAACAACTCAGGGGGAGGAACAGAGGCTAAGAACTGAATCTGGGGAGATCTACAGTATAGAGCACAGGAATACAGCGAAGGAGATGGAGAAGATGTGAGAAGATAATGAGAGATGCATCATTCTCTGAAAACCAAGGGAGAAGTTTCTAGAAAGTCAGATGCCACAGAAAAGTCAATGACAATGAGGACACTGTGTAGCATTTCAAAGCTAGGGGGAGAAAACTCCTCAGAAAAAAAATCTAACCTAATATCTGAAGATCAAGGAATATGAAAAAGGATTGTAGTCTAGTTAACAATAGATATTGCACCAATGTCAATCTCCTAGTTTTGATACTGTATTACAGATGCTCCTCCATTTACAATGGAGTACCACATGTCACTAACCCAGGAAAAGATCAAAATTCAAAATTTGAAGTACAGTTTCTACTAAATGTATATTGTTTTCACACCAGTATAAAATTGAAAAATCTTAAGTTGAAACTTTGTAAGTCAGGGGCTGATGATATAATAACTACATACAATTCTACCATTGGGAAAAGCTGGGTGAAGGGCACACAGCATTCTCTGTTCTATTTTTGCAACTTCCTGTGAGTCTATAATCATTTTAAGAAAAAAGTTTTTTAAAAGAGGAAATAATTGAACATCTAATGTATGCCAGGCATCATATTAGATATCTTTTTAAATAAATGATCATTTTAACCTTAAAATAATCCTATTAAGTATTACTATTCCCATTTCATACTAGACAAAAGTGAGGTGCACAATATAGGTCTTGCCCAAAGTCACCCCCCTCATTAATGAAGCAGTTTAAAACATTAGTTTCTACAGCAACGTGCATGAATTCCATCTAAAGTGGCCCTGAGAAGTGGCCTCTTGGCTCCCACATAAACAAGTTCCAGCCTTTATGCTTTATATTTACATGACTTTAGAATAAGCTACCTAACCCCATCCTAGCCTGTTTTCTCATCAGTAAAATGGATCAGCAACTCCTGTCCTAACTAAATCACAGAATTGTTGTGAGATTTCAATGAGATAAAGGGTGTGAAAGGCCCTTGCAAACTGTAACGTCTGTGTACATCTGAGGGACTGACATTCTGAAACTGACTGTGAATGAGGTCAGCCCTGGCAAAACAGAGGGAAAGAAAAAATATCTGCACTATCAACTCCTCCAGCCTGTCCTTTTGGTTAGTATATGACCCTGGGGATGCACCAGCTACCGACGGCATCTGACCAAGGGCAGGCAGTCCTCTCAGTACAAGCCTGTATCAGCAAACTGGACCCAATCACCACCCTCCACCAACTCCACCTTCTCCTAGTCCCACACGCATATGGTGTCTTTGCCCATGCAGATGTCCTGTGCCCCCAGAAGCTTCAGCAATTTGTAAATGCACATTCTGCTGTGAGGCCACTGGAAACATACCCCCTGACTCATGACCACCTGCCAGCCCTCACTCAAGTTGTATTATTGAAGGTAGGCTGTCCTCAGCATACCGAGCGCTTAAGAAATTAGCAGCTCCAAATACTGGTAGAGCTGACCAGTCATGCCCCATGGTGTCCATGGTGCTAAAGTTAGCCAGAGATGAAGCAAAGACACGCACTGCTATGTTAAGGAAACAGAATTCTCTGCCTCCACGGCAACTTGGCAAGGCACCGAACTGAGTTCCACTTGCAGAAGCGTGCTTCTGGGTTAAACGGCCTGGACTTGCAGGACGGAGGCCTCGCAGCTCTGCCTGCCCATCAGTCGTGCACAGGACACGACTGGTGTAGGGACGCCGGTGTAGCCTGACAGCCCCGGTCGACCAGAAGGAGCCGGTCCTCGCAATGCCAGCGATTCCACCAAGAGCCCTCAGAGGAGCCCCATGGCTGGAGGATGGGCATCCCTGGCTCCACCTCCGCCCTTCTCTCTGCCACTGATGCAGTCCTAAGCTAAACCCACCTTACGGAGACCATTATCCTGCCTCCTAACTGCTCTATCTGCTTCCAAGCAAGCCTCCAGGGGCAGCAAGGGAGAGCTCTGATCACATCACTTCTATTTAAAAATCATTCACAATTCTCACTGACAGCAAAACCAGATGAAGCCCAAATCCCATGGCCTAGCATTCAAACACCATTCAAACTGGCCCCAGTCAACCTTTGTAATGTTACTTCAATTATTCCCTTTCTGTTCTTTAGGATCCAACCAAAATGAACTACTTCTGATCCCTGAACTCAGTCTGTGACTCCTGCTTCTCTATTTCATTTATGCTGTGCACTCCATCAGGAATACTTCCTTCATTTATCCAAATCCTGACTTTCAAGCCAGCTCAAATCCCAACTTCTTGAAGTTTTCCCTGGTTATTTTAGTTCTCATTATTTGAAGCTACCCGTTATCATTACCTGAAGAGCTCTTATAACATACTGACGTCTAAGCATCACCACATTTAAAAACCATTGTCCTATTTAGCAGTCATCTCTCCCTTCAATGAGCTTCCATGCACTTCATCTAAATATCTTTTATGACATAATTTCTAGCTTCTTTTATAGATATTTTATTTTTTAAAGACTTTATTAATTATTTGTTTTGTATCAGGCACTATTCTAGATACTGGAATGTAGCAGTGATCAAAACAATGCCCCTGCTTTCATGGAGCTTACATTCGGATATGAGACAGATACTAAACAAATAATATAAAGTCCGTGATGAGTACTATTAAGAATAAGGTAAGGAGATGGAGAATAAAACCACTGTTAGGAACAGTTTTATGTACACATCTTCTCTCCCTTCAAGACAACACAGTGCCTGACAAGACCTGTATCTAATTCACCTTTGTATCTCTCACAGTTTTTTACATAAATAAATCTTTGTTACATGAATGAATTAAAGAATGAGTGTATGAGTGAATGAATCAATGTGCCTTATCTACAGATAAAAACCCCATAGAGCCTAAGGCAGTACTTGAAACACACCAGATATTCAATAGATAGTGGCTGAGTGGGTGAACTTGACTGTATTTTAGGATAAGTTATTGTAATGGCACATATTCCTGGGAGTAGGTTGTCACAAGATCACAGAACATAAAGCTGATCCTGAGATAATTAAGCCCAGTCTCCTCATTTTAAAGATAAAACTGATGTCCAGAGAGATGATTACCTAACTGCCCACAATCACAGAAGAAATCAGAGGGAGAGCTGACCTAAGTCCCCAGCTCTTCTGACTACTGGTCTAATGCTCATTCCATCAAATTGAACACTTTCCCCATTAGCATTAGAAAATTATTATCAGGGCTATTAACTGGTATAAGAAGTAACTCAGATTAGCATCAGTAGAACTAAAGAAAACTCAATTTTCTTTGGTTTCAAACACTTTCTGAGGGCTAAAAGATGGTGCATTTAACAGACAACCTTACCCTCACCACACCTCACAGCTCTACTCCACCACCCTTATCAAAGAAGGTAGACAGGACATCTCAGAGCAGGAAAGGGGCTGGTGAATTTCCATCTGTAAATACAACCTAGAATGTCTCCACTTTTCCTTCCTTAGTCAAAGTTCCATGAATATGGAAGGTGTGACTGCAGGCTAAAAGGGAAAGCATATGCAAAGGAGTCAATAGCTGGAAAACCAGAGAGGAGTTGAAGGCCCTGGCCAGGAGAGGGAAACCAACAGGTGCTGAGATTGTTAGTGTAGTGAAGGGATGTGCTCCAAGCAAGTGGCTGGCCAGCAGGCCTTGGTGTGGGCAAACAAGCTCTGGCCCAAAGAGAAGCAAGTACTACATTTCCTTTTCATTTTTCTTAAAATCCTGTGGAATCACAGAATCCATCTGGATGCAATGAAGACCAATTTCCTAGAATAACCTTCCAAACAAAATGCTCTTCCTCAAGAGAGCCAAATTTTACACAGCTGGCATGGCCTTCCTTGGTCATCTAGTAAACAGAATGCTGTATCACCTGGCCTTTCTGCATCTCTACAGTCGAGGGATGGTCAAAATGAGGCATATGAAGAATCCAAAGGCTTTTCTGAATCATCAAAAAAAAATTTGACATAGTGTAATTTTTAGTGTCAAATTTATTGTGTCATATTAATATGGTATTTTTTTGAAATTGGCAATTTTGTATTGGGTATAAATGAAGGAGAAGGACAAAGCTGATTAACTAGAGAGATTTCTAGCTTTACCTGATCATAAGAACCATTTAGAGGCATTGAGCACTACCGAATTAAAATCACCAGGGTAAGAAAAAATAAATAAATAAAAATAAAATAAATAAAAATAAATAAATAAAATATGCCTTGATAACTTTAAAATAAATAAAATAAAAATAAAATCACCAGGGTAGAGACCTAGAAATCTGTATTTTTAGCCAAGACACCAGGTGATTGATTCTTATGAATTAGTTAGCATAGAATACACCAAGCTAGAAAAATTATAGTATCCATTTCATAGGATTATCAGAATTAAGTAGAACTATATAAAGCTCTTGACACAGTGCCTGGCACATAATAACTGCTCAGTAAGTATTGGTTGTTGTTGTTATTTAATTATTAGTAAGACATCCCAGAGCCCGGTCAGATAATAGTCACTATGTGGACATAGACATCTACAATGAAATGAGCAGAGGGCATACAAATCCTAGAGTAAAAGAACTACCATTAATTACTTCTTTTTTCTTATTAATTTCATCCCTGTTATCCCTCTCACAAAATGGTTCTCAGGCTGTGGTCCCTGATGTAGCAACATCAGAATCACCTGGGAAATTATGAGAAATGAATATTCTCAGGCCCCTCCCAGGCCTTCTGGATAAGTACATCACTAGAAATGGGGCCCAGAAATCCATCTTAACAAGCTTTCCAGGTTGTTCTGAGGCAGGCTACAGTCTGAGAACCATCGCCCTAACACTGCCCAAGTATGATCCCTGGATCTGCAGCATAGCAAATTAGAAATACAGAATCTCGGGCCCCACCCCACACCTGCACCGTAATGAAGTCCCCTGGTGACTCTCATGCACATACTGTTTGAGCAGCACTGTTCAAGACCACAGGAACTTCAGAGATGCACAAGATAAAAGAGAACCAACTGTACTGTTGTTTTGATTGTTGTGACATGGACTAGGCACTGTCCTTCACACATGTTCCCTTGTTCATCCTCACTAAGCCTAGTGATAGGTATTTTTATTCTTGTTTTACAGATTAGAAAGTCGAGAATGAAAACAATAAATAAAGTATCTTGCTGAAGGTCACATAGCTAAGAAGTGGTAGAGCTGGTCATGTCTGGGTAACCTAAGTTTATTCCTTTCTCCACCCCACAGTGTCTGTGCATAGTTGTTGACAGTATGGCTAAGAAGATACCACCTACCTGCTGGTAAAAATAGAGCAACTTCAAAAAAAAAAAAAAGGCAGTCCCCAACTTATGAATGAACAAGCCTCCAAAAGTATATGTTTCTAACTCAGATATTTGAAACTAGGGATGGGACTATTTGTAGCAACTATTTATGTCATGGTTTCTACAAGAAAATGCATTCTGAGTTACAACATTAGACAGTAGCAGCTCCCTGCAAGGTCAGTGTATCTGAGCTCTTGTTAGTACTTGTTAGTACTTCATTCGTATCAGCATAACAGAAAACACCTCCAAGGCAAATCCTTCGCAGAAGTTATAGCTTGGGAAACACCCATTCATTCCTTCACTCAAAGATTCACTGTGTTCCTCCTAAAAGAAAAGGTGCTATGCCAGGTGTTATTTGTGATAAAAGATTAAAATAACCCATGCCTCAAGAAATTCACAGTCCAGGAAGGGGAATAAAGCAGGAATACAAGCACACACATGCACATGCACCCACTTAAAACCCAAAGTGGACAGTGGTAAGTGACAGAAGAGAAATACTTATGGAAGTTCAGAGAAGGGAAAGATCACTTAGGACCCAGGGATCAGGAAAGATTTCCCAAGGACATACCATCAAAAGCTGAGTTCGGAAGGGCAGCCAGAGCATGGATAGGCAAAACTGGCACACCTGGCAAAGGGAAGAAGGTGAACAGAGGCATGGGGGTGTGAAACAGAAGATCGTGTTGTAGAACTGCAAGTTATCCCATCGGTTGAGGCAAAAGGTTCACTTAACTTGGATGTGGAAGATGAAACTAGAAAGGCAGGTCTTTGCCTAAGCTAGGCGATGGGTTGAGAGATCAGAACTTTACTTTGTGCATATATAGAGAGCTGCTTCATGTCATTCATATTACATAATAAATCATTGAACTCTAAATATTTTTTGAAAGAAGCTCAAGTAAAAACAAACACTTCTGAATTGGTACTGTAATTATTTTCAAGTCTGCTTCCTTCATTAGACTCAATTCAGCTTACTTTGAGCATTAGTAGATGCTCAAAAGACACTGAATGTCTAAACAAAAAAATGACTAAATAAGTACACTAATGAGCAGTCTGAAGGGTCATGAGCAGGAGAGAGGTGGCTCAATATTGCATCATGGTACAGAAAGGAAGGGGGTGAGGGGAGGAATGGTGATGGAGAGATTGGCATCAAATCTAATGGTTAGAAGGCTATTGTGATTGGATAGATGAGGGGCCACCAGGTAGATTAAAGACAATAAGAATGAAGACAAAAAAAACAGAAGAGAGAGAGACAGCTATAAGACCTAGTAAGTGATTAATGATGGGGACAAAGAGAAGAAAGATATAAAAGTCTCGCTGAAGTTTAAAGCCTGGGTGGCTGGGAGTGACAATGCCATTAGAAAAATTGCAAGTCAAATGGAAGAGTAAGGTGCTGTGTAGACACCTCTTCATTTAATGCTCACGGCCCTGGAGGCATTATTGCTATTACCTCTCTGGCTTCATCTTTTCTGATTTTCATCCATGCTCCCTCTGCTTGAGCCACGCTAGCTGCCTTATTGTTTCTCAAACATGCCAGGCCTTTGCATTGGGTCAGTTTTCACCAGATTCCTACATGGTCAAGGCCCTCACCATCTCTTTGTTCAAATGTCACCATCTCAACAAAGCCTACTGAAAATTGCCACTCACACTTATCCTAGCTCCCCCTCAGAATTCCCAAAGTACCTTACCTGCTCTTTTTTTTTATTGTACTTTTACCATCTAAAATATGATATGGTTTTATGTATTATGCTATGATTTAATATCTGTCTTCCCTCACTAAAATGTAAATTCCATGAGGACAAGGATTTCTACCTCCCAAATGCCTTGAACAGTGGCTGGCACATAACAGGGACTAAGTAAAGTAATTGTTCAATGAATTATCTCCATTTTATAGATGGGAAAACTGAGGCTTTGCAAGGTAGTGCAACTTTCCCTAAATAACACGTTGTCGGTCAGTCTGTCCAATTCCAATTTCCACTCTGCCAGGCTGTCCTGTTTTAGACAGACCAACTTTGAAGGGAGAGTGGCCCATCTCAGAGGCAGCGATAAGCAGGCAGTGAGAAATGTGAGACTAGAGCCAACAGTGACCATGCTCATAAAACCGTGGAGTTGGCCTGGTTCAGGGCACATCCACGTGTGCAGGTCCTGACCTACCTCCAGCCTGAGATATAAGCCCTCTGCCACAGCATCACCAAAAGAACCAATGGTTTTATTTCTCAAGTGCAAGTTTGAAGAATCAGGCCAGCTTCTCTAGCAAAGCAGCTTCTAATTTTTCTAGTTGTCTAAACTGTCACATTAAAAACTTATCTTCAGGGGAATGTATTTAACAAAGGACGTGTTCTATTTCCCTTTTGACCACCCATCCAGTGGATCTGCAATTGGTTTCATTGCCACTCTGATCCCCCCACATCATCAATACAGCACAGGCTCATTTTACAGTGCAGTACATTAACGCATTGGAGTGGCTCAAAATAAACGGGATTGGCAATGTGTAATTATTTCCAGCAAAAGAGCTGGTTCTGCATTTTGACACCATCTGATACATTATTGTACTCAATGCTAAATCATGAAACTGCAAGATTAAAAGCATTTTTTTAAGTTTCAAAAGTCTGCATTATTAAATTATAAAGCAGGTCATTTATGATGAGTCTGTCCAAAACCAGAAGGATAACAATGAAAGATGGCAGAAAGCTTGACTTCTTTATATAACCCCTAAAATCCATGATCCAAGGCTATTGTGAGAGTTACATGAGATGGCACACCTAGCCCTGTACCTAGGTCATACTAGCTCCTCAATAAATGTCAGTTTTCTTCCTTAATTATTATTCTTATCCCAGCAGTAGAATTTACAAACTACCTCAATTTGTCCATTTGGTCATGAGTCTATTATCGCATAGAGCTCTCGGTTCACCACGGAAAAGCAAATAAATAGGTAACTCCCACACAAGAGGATAGAGTGCTAAGAAAGAGAGAAACACAAAGGGCTCTGGGGGTTCAGAGAAGGAGCCCTTCCCCCAGGGAAAGCAAGACCTGAACTGAGTTTGAAAGGGGAATAAAGGTCAGCAGAGTGTGGGGAAAGGTGAGGAGGGTAGGGAGGCAAGAAAGAGCACGTGATAAGGAAACCGCAATTAGAACCAGCCTAGAATGACCAATGCAAGCAAACAGATGGTATTCGGACCTGCAATGGCCCCTCTTTTTTGTTAAAGTGACAAAATGCACTGGGTCCTCAACACAATGGGAAGTGGTTGAGCATGATTCCTGAAGCCCACCCTCCCCAGTCCAAATTCCCAGTAAGGTGATCTCGAGCCCCAGCCACCAAGCCTCTTGTACTTGGTCCCAAAGATGAGATAGGAGAGATCACTCTTGAAAAGAGGACTCGATGAAATCTAAGCTACCCAGTGGCAACGGCAGCGTCTGAACATGCTGAATCAGCTGCACTACAGGAAACAGCGTCCTTGGGAGACAGGGCATATCACTTACATACAGAAAACTGCTCCTATTCATGAAGGACAAACTATGAAATGTTTAACGCTGGCCTTCAATTATTAAACAAACGCAAATGGGCTCTGGCAGGAAGACGGATCACACGCACTCACAGAGAGGGCTCTGGCAGGCCAGCTTAAATTGTGTTGGGGTTATTCATCAAGGCACCAGCAGACAGGGAGAAATAGAGGGCTCTCTAGAAATCGCAAGGTCGTATGGTTACCCCCAGCTTTTGGAGAACCCTACCAAGAGATAGTCATGCCCATAGTCAGGGAAGAGAACATAAAAAAAACCTGACTCTTTTCAGAAAAAAACATGTTTTTTTTCCCTTCGCCCATATTGGCAAAGATCTCATTAACAACTTCTTGCTCCTTGATTGGCATTTTTCACACTGGCCAGCTTTTGGCTTCCTGTGTGGTACTCAGGTGTTCACCCCATTGTCTCCCCTGGAGATAAGTTTCAGTCCCCTGGGACGAGCAGCACACTGAGGTGGGCTGGCTTCAGAGACCACTCTCCTACTTACTAGCTACATGCATACATAACTTTCAGTCTCCGTTTCCCTAACTATAAACATACATTCAGGGGGTTATTGTAAAAATTAAATAACACAAGTTATTAAATAATAACCTGGCACAATGCACACAGGAGGGGCTCCTTATATTTTGCTCCCTGCTCCTATAACTCCTTTTCTTTGTGTCTTTGAAAAATTAGAATGTTATCCTGTCTGCGCACTGGGTTCACCTCTTTTGATTTCAGATCAAAACAGTTATCCTTGGGAGCCTCTGTCAGGTTTGACATTAACTTCTCCCTGGGGGTTACCCTAACAGGAAGAAATCTGAGTAATGATCTCAAAGCCAGTTCTGTCATGGGACAATCTACCCCACCTGGTAATATCTCTGCTTATGCTCCTCCCTCACTGACTCACCTATGAAGTCAGCCTATTTCACTGCCCATGCAAACTTTTCACCCCAAAGCTGATTCCTGTCTGTCTGTCCAGCCCTGACACAGGCCCAGGAATCACCCTCCAGGCCTACCCAGGCTTCTGCCCCTCACCTGGTTTGGGGTCCTGGATCTTGAGCCCCTGGTGAGAAGGGACCACGTCTCAGTGCAATCTGTTCCACAAGTAGCACAGAATCCAGCACACAGCAGAGGCTGACCAGAGCTGGTAGGGTGAGAGGGACACCGTGCCAGAGGGCCCAATCCTGGGGCATGTTCTTAGAAGTTCTGTCTTGAGGCCAAGAAAAAATTCCCTAGGATGGAAGCACTCCAGGAAGCCTAGGCAATGACAAACGAGCTGAGCACAGGCAATCCCTGGAGACTCCTGGGGCTCCAGAAGCCTTCGCACTCTTCCGCATGTTCCCCACACACTCAGAGCAGTTTATGTGAATGGGCCTAGCCAGGTGTGGACAGTACAGATTCCACACTCGATGGAAAGGAAGTGCTACGGAAGTATTTATGAGAATATGGAGTGAGAGAGGAGAAGAAACAATGAGTGAGATGTGGCGTCCTAGTCACATGGGAAAACAATTTATACACTGCTGGTGCTAGGGATGCAGGTGGATGTGCACACAGCCCCAGCCCTCCCCCATCCCCAAGCCCCTCATCACTGGACCTATTTGTCACCTACTAGACCACGAGTCCCTTGAGGGAAGAGACTATGCCACACTGAACATTCTATCTACGGCATCTAGCATAGTACCTGGCACAAACCTGTGTCTGTCAATTACTAGCTCTGTGATCTTGCCAAGTCACTTAAACTCTTTAAGCCTCAATTTCCTAGTCTGTAGAATGGAGATAATAATAATCTCTACACACAAGGAGAAGGAAATGAGCCTTTACTTAGCCCAATGCCTGATTTAGAGGCAGTACTCAACAATGGTTAGGTAGTAGTATAATACAATAGACATCAAGCAAATGCTTGATAAACTGAGTATAAGAAAGAGGAAAAAACAGTCAAGCAAATGACAACAAAATTATATAATAAAAAATAGCAGGAATAAATGTGAATTACTGCAAGAGCAGAAAGGAGAGAAAGCACCTAATCTTGCCTAAGCATATATAGAAAATTTCACAGAGGAGGCAGGTAACACTTGGATTAAAATCTACAGAACTAAAATTGGGCCACAGGAATAACACGTGCAAAGGCAAAGAGGCAGGACAGAGAATCTGGTATATTCAGGAATTGCAAAGCTGGCTACAACCAGGGTGTGAGCAAAGGAACGGTAGTGACACAGGTGGTGACACAGGTGGTAGAGATCAGTAAGAGCCAACAATTCCCTGCGTGCTCTGCCACTGTAGGGATCTGAGCAGAAAATGAATGGCACAGACACTCTGGTGGCTGCGTGGAAAATGGAAAAAGGGGGCAAGACTGGAGGTAACATAGGACAGTGACTTTGGCTAGGGGAAAAGGAACAGAGATGGGGTTGAAAGAGACAGAAGTGAAGTAAGCTAGCTCAAGAAGCCAGGTAGAAACTGAGTCTCAGAAAAACTGAGACTGGCCCTTGGCACTTCTCGAAGCTCCTTCATATAAAGCGTGGGTCTAAGAGTGAGATAATCACCTCCTCTCCACATCTGCTGCCTCACAATGTGTGCAACAACAAAGGAGCGTGAATACGGAAAATTCCAGCTGAAAGCTTTGACCAGAGTGAGCAGGCCCAGAGGTCACAGTCACCACTGAAGCCTTGACAAAACCACCTACAATAGGCCTGGGGTCAAGGCCAGCACTTTTCCGCTCACATGTAAACCTGGCACCCAAGTTTCAGCAACAAAACTTTTTAGGTGTGCTTTTTTTTAAGTCAGTTACAGGAATCCAAGGTCCTCCAAGTAACTTCAGAGAAATGGCTTGTTTCTTCTTTGTTCTTAAAGAAAAAACAATAGTCTCTTTGCCTTATATGTCTGGGTGCCAACAAAAAGTGATGCAGTGACTTATCAAGTCTCTAGGGTCCCACAAACCAGTCTATCAGTCTGTCACACACACACACACACACACACACACACACACACACACACTCCTCCCGCCACCTCCTACACACACCTACCTCTCTCTCCCTGCAAGAGAAATATACTATTGCCCTATGAAAAGAGCTGTGTTCTAATGGCCTTGAGGGGAGGGGGAGAGGGAAGGGAGGAAGGGAAGGTTCAAGGCCATACATGACCATTCCTGCTAAACAAAAATGGTTGCCTTTGTTGCTTCCTATCTTGGTTTCAAACTAATTAGACAGAGTTAATGAGTAGGCAGCAATGATGCTTGGTTCAGCTGTTCCAGACCCAAGTGTTTTTTACTTATTAAAAATAAAGATGCCCAAGGGCTCAATTTGGTAAAAATGCACAGAGAGGCACATTTCCTTTTTTTAAAAAAAATGTTTTGCATTGATAAACTATATGTGTTTAGTAAGTACCAAAAATCAAATACACACAGCAAGACCCCTGAAAGCTCCTGTGTGCATTTTCAAAAGTGTCTTCAAAGACCACTGGAGAGAGACTCAGAAGACCAGAGTTCTAGTGTCAGCTCTGCCATTTACCAGCTATGTGATCTTGTGCAAAATATATAAATAACAATCTGAGCCTTAGCTTCCTTGGTATCAAACGGGCATAATGCCCTATCTCAGAGTATGAGGGAGAGAATGTAATTGGAAGTGTTTTTGCAAACTCTAAAGCACTTTGTGAACACCTACTCAGTCAACAAATATTTACTGAGGGCCTGTTAGGTGCCAGGCATTGTTCCCCATCGTTACCAACACTGCACCTCTTCAATTCAATCACTGGGTGTCAATTTCAAATGCAGTCTGGTTTGTGGTCTCAAGCGACACACCCGTTCATGCAGTTTTTCTTCCTTTGAAGCATTAGTCCATTGTCTCCATCGGGAGATGCTTAATGACATCTCAGCGCTGGGAGGCCCAGGGACATGTTAGTACAAATGATGATGGAGACAGGGGCCTCCTGCCACCTCTGCTGCCCCAGAGGGCCTGAACCTGAGAAGCTTCCAGAACCTTAGTTTCCATAACCACAGAATAAGGTGATTCTTACAACCAGGGCCAAAGCAGGTGAACAGACGGTAAGTGTGCATGGTTGTGTCCTTCTGGTATCAGAGTACCTGGCTCCACGTCTTCACCAGGTGACCTTCATCTGCAGGCTTAGCAGCAGCCCCAGCCTAGCCCTGACCAGTCGGTCCTGTCCTCAGTTAGGAAAGGTTTAAAGTATCTGAGGTTAGCAGCTCAGAAGCAAGCTCAGCGTGCTGCCATTCCTGGCCTGACCTTGTTCCTTGGTTTTCATCACTAAGCATCTGCCTTATTCCAGAAACCATGCCCTACTTAGTGCCAGACTTCCAACAAATAATGATCCTGAATTGTTTCATCTATCTGAATCCCCACCTAGTGAACTGTTCCACCAAGACCAGAGTCCTGCCTTACTATTACTCCAAGAAATTGTCTTGATGCAGATTCTAAGGAGCCTCCTGATACCACAGCTTTTAGGAATTCATCTCCACATCCTCTCTGTGTACAGTTCAGCATCTGGCATGTTGTAGGCACACAATAAAGATTACAGAATGCAGAGCTTACCCACTTGCTTAAGTGACTGCAAAGTGTCTGCTCCTGTGCCCCTCCTCACTCACAGGACCTCCTTGATGGACAGAAGTACTGTGCTTACTGCCATGATCTCTGGATGCTATGCTATTCCCACAACTCTAGGCCCCTGGCAGCATCTCTGGGTCAAATCTACCTACCCCATTCCCAGTATGTCCCCTTTGCCACTTAGCACATTCTAAGAGCCAAAAAGCTAAGCAAGTTCTGAAGTCTGGTGGCTGGTTCAGTGTCCCAGACCCAACCACCTTTCACTACTGGAATCTGAGGACTTGGCTTGAACCACCTGGCTCCTTCTAACACCAGTGTAGAAAGAACTCAAGTTCTGTTCAACAAGCACCACTGAACACCAAGAGTGGTGAGAGGGAGGTTCTGTTTAAGATCCTGAGATTGACACAGTAAATGGCCCACTACAACCTAAGAAAGAAGGGCTCTGTGTGGGTCTCAACTATAACATATCAGATTTGGGTTCTATGAGGTTGCTGTAAATCTGAAAATGTAAGTAGGAAACCTCATTTATACTTCTTTACCTCTCCTTTCCATATCAACAGAGGAAAAGTATATACAACAACAGAAAGTGACACTGAGATTTAGTGCTGGTCTCTTCTCCTAATTGGCTCTGTGATCTCAGGTAAGTCATTCTTCTTACCTGGGTCTCTTTGTCCTCCTTTGTACAGAACCAGGCTTAGATGCGGAGATACATTTCTAAGGACCTTTCCATGCCTTACATTCAGCAATATTCTTGCTATTCAAAGCATGGTTCTCAGACCTACAGAATCAGGATCTGTATTTTAACAAGATCCCTAAGAGACTTGCATACACACTGAAGTTTGAGAAACACAATTCTACAGCTTTTCAGAAAGACCCTGGTCGACCTGGAGCATGACATCTTCTGCAAGAATCTGGAAAAAGAGTCTGTCACAGGACTTTACTGCATGTGATTAGCAGCAGCTGGCCAGTTGTAAGGGCCAGGGAAAAATGCTTCAAGATCCTTTTAAACTCAGCTGTGATCCATAAAATATCTCTCCAGTGCTTAGAGTCTTCTAAATTTGAAGTCTTTAGATAAAATGACTTAAAAAATACTAATTATGCACGGAAGTCTAACCATGAACCAAGCATTAGTGAATCCACAGCTCATTCTGTACTGGCGTGCAGCCAGCAGGCACTGAACAGAGCTCTAAAATCAGCAAAGAGGTCACCTCTGAAACCATAGCACCACTTCTCACAGCCCCACGTGTCTCCTGACTGGCCCTTGCCGATTGGGACTTCAGTCTCAGTTGGTGTCCCACAGACAAGACCACACTTAAAGGAATGCTGCCTTGACCCACAAGGCGGGACCGAGGTGGGAGAGGGCCACAACCTCTGAGGTCACAGACACCACACACAGTGAGTCCCTCCCGTAGAGCAGAAAGGGAAGAAGGGGAGGAGCACAGACTGGAAGTAGCACAGACTAAACAAATCTCGTCCTTGCTTCCAAACTCAGGGAGATCAGCTTCTGGCGTGGCAACCATCCACCTGAGAAAGACCCATTCAGTCAGCGAGGCTTTGGGACAAGTAGAGAAAACATCCCGGGCCCTGGCTTCTAGCCCTGACTCTATGTTAATGTGCTACGTGTCCCTGAAAGGCAGCCTCCTGCCTTTTCCACCCCCACTCCAGATGAGAGTCACCCCTTGCTCCTCTGACTTGGGATTCTACTCAAAACTGTAGAATTATTCATCTCTGTTTGCAAGGCCATATCACCCACTGTGCAAGGGCTGTTTCAATTGCCTGTTTCCCTAGCAATGGAGGGGACGGAAGGGGATGGGAAACTTGGAATTGATGATTATGCAGGTCAGCAGCGAGCTGGAAAGGGAGCTCTTTCTTGGGGACACTCTCAATGTCAGTGTCCATTTTTCATCCTAAAAGCACACTGTGAAAAAATAACTTATAACCCTCAGAGACCAGCTCCAGACTCCTCACTGCACCTGCCAAAGGCTCCTCATTCCACCTTATGGAGTCAGGATCACACATCAACTACATACATCATCAGGGAAGATTTCTGACCACCTGATTTTCCTAGCCAACTCTGATAGAAATGTCAAGTACAGATCTGACTATTAAATTCTCCATAAGTCATTAGCTATAACTATACTATCTCCAAAAATAAATCTTCAACACCTCCAAAACGTACAGATAACCTAAAGGAACAAGGTGACAGGATTCCTGATTATCCTTCTTAAATAATCCTCCTCTTACCATGGTGGGGGACATGAGCAAGGTCACTCTGAGTACTTACTGAATGAACTATGGCCAGCCCCAGTCCTCTCTTAAGTGGGGAAGAGGGCTTGCCTTTGTGAGTCCTCTCTAAGAGCTGACACCTGGTAGACAGCTAAGATCCACTTTTTCCTAGGATGCCTCCTCTGACTATTAACACAAGTTGCCTTAGGTACCCACTTAGGTGCCCACTCGGTGCCCACCTCAACACTCCCTGCCTCATCTGCTATGTTATACCCCTGTCTGTCTAACCCAAGCACTGTTAGCTTTGTGAGGGCAGGGCTGCAAAACTTGTCTCTGTATCGATGGTGGCCTACACATAAGAGTCTTTCAACAGATGTTTTATGAACAAATGAATGAACTAAACAATGAAAAACAAACAAGAACCAAAGATCATTTACTGAGTTTTATCGGTGTCAGTCAAGACCACCCTTCGAACTCATTGTGAGCTAGACCTACTCTTCAGTCCATAAGTTAGAACAGAAAAGACCCAAGAGGTTAAATCTGGAAAAAAATGGGATTCAAATTGGTTCGGAATTTTTTCTAAACCAGGGTATACTAACAAGTAGGTTATTCTCACCTATTTCAGGTTCTGCAAAATTGTGCTACTCTTACCGAATTGTTAGGTCAGAAATCTATTCTTTAGAAATTAGACAGTTTGTATTTTAGCTATTAAATGCAATGTGAAAGTACCCAGCATATATTCATTGTTTAAATTAACATTTGTTGAACCTCAATCTACAGAATTCTATTTCTCTATGTCATGAACTAGGAATTTGCAAATAGTAGTTACAGAACCACTCTGGGCCACCCACTTTTGTGAATATAAAAGCACTTAAGTAAGGCAAGCTGACTTTGGTAAAATAGCCTCTATTTTTCATCCACTTATATAACTCTGCATTGTCAAAGCACACCAATAACTGGTACTGTCATCTCTCATGCCCCCAAGAAAAACTTCCTTTGGGGCTCTTTCTACATTTATTTTCAATTGCCAGATCCCCAAAGGAAAAAATCAAATCACTGACGCTATTTCCAACTTCATGCTCAAGGCAGCCACTAAGAGGATAATAGGGCAGCTCCGCTTTTGCTCTCTTTGAGACAGGAAGACACCCTATGGCTGTGAAGGAAAGGCAGGACATGTGTGAGGACATTCAAAATATAACAAGGAAACCCAAAACAACAGAAAGAAGAGCTGGAGAAAAAAGCCACTTGGAACAATGAGTCGTTCCAAGATAACTTATGTTATTATATAAGAAACAAAATAAGCTTTCAGAATTGCCATTCATTTATTGTTTCATCCATTCATGTGTTTATTCAGCAAGCAAACATTCACTGGGTATCCATTACATGCGGGCACTGTGCTAGGCAGGCAGGAAGTATAAGAAAATTTTCTAGTAAGTAGAACATCAGTCCACAACTGCTCACCACGTCCTTGCTACACTAGCTTCCTTCAGGTGTTTGTACAAGGTTCTTTCATCCTTCAGCACAAGTCTCAGCTTAAATGTTTCTTCCTTCAAGGGGTCTTGCCTGATTTGTACTCACATCCCACCCTAGACTAAATTAGGCTTGCCTGTTATATACTCCCATAGTATCTCCTTTTTAACGCTCTGTATACTTATCATTACTTTGTCTTCCCCAATAGACGGTAAGCTCCATGTAAGCTAGAATATAGTAGGACTCAATAAATATTCACTGAACAAAAGAATGAACTGGGGTTTATGGGCAAACTACAGGCCCTGAAATGGACAGTGGGAAAAGTATGGGATTTGGAGCTCTACACACTCAAACTCTAGCTTCACCACTCATTAACTATATCACCTTAAGCAAGTCCCATGATCTCTCTGAGCCTCAGTTTCCTCACCTGTAAAATGGAGACAATACTTAGAGAAGATGTGAATATTAAATAATATGATGTCAGTAAAGTAATTGGTACAAAATAGATGTTCAACTAATATTACCCCCTCCTCCACAACTCTTCTATAGAGAAAAAAAAATTGATAACAGCAAGGTAGAGTCCCAACCCTATAGAAACTTGTCAACTTATCAAGACAGGAATCGGGCACAAGGTAACAAGATGGGAACTAGGGCAAGTCAGGACAGGGGCAGCAGCCCAGATGACATCTTACCGACTCCCAGCCTCTGAACTTGAGCTTCTTTGATATACCTGACCAAGGCACAACGCTAGGCCCAGGACCAAGCCTGCAGTTGGAGATCAAATGGTTGCAGCTGTGGGAGATGGCAGAGACTGAGCCTATTCCTCAGGCCAGAAAATGGCCTTTAGAAACATTTAAGCAAAAGCATTCATCTATTCCCCAGCTACTCTGTCCGTAGCTAACTAAAGGAAACCCAAAGGTCTAAAAGGATCACCAGTGAGGGACAAGTTGGGGTAGTGTAAGCCTAGACTCAGAAGTCAGATCTCAAGTCCAAATTCTGCCACCTATCAGACTGTGCTTTGGGGGCAAGTTTTTCCCTTATCTAAGCCTCATTTCACCATATACAAATCGAACTAGGATGATGTGGAAGGGCACAATAGATCAGTGGGCAGAGGAAGGCCTTCAATCATGCACACCACTGAACTGATGTTCGGCTGCACTCTCAATTACACAGAGGATAAAATGGTCAGAAGGAAGGACTAATATGGTATTTCCTGAGCCTATTTAGTCTCCTGATTCAGCACTGCACCTGCTCCTTCTGCATTTGCAATTTACCAGATATCATCACAGTTAACTCCTTAAACAGTTATCATTTATCACTTGCTTGTGTATGTCAGGTCTTTAAAAAAACAAACAAACAAAAAAAAGACTAAAGACTAATCAATAAAATTGACAACATTTACTCAAAAAACAATTTTCCCCTTCTTTGTTTCCATTAATAATAGCAATACCTTTAATGAACTGCTGACCTGCACTGAAAATCAGACAACCACCAAAAGGGACAGGGGGCAAATATATAAAGTCTACTTCACAAAGAAGTAATGCCACAGAGAATACTGTAACCCATTCCGAACTCAGAGCCTTTTTCTTATGGAAACAATACTATAAATGATACTAAATATCCAGGGCCTGCTGCCTTGCAACAACATCCACCCTCACCCCCAAACACATACCCAACTAAGTACTCTTTAACATATCCTACCTGTTCTGCTCAGGGCTGGAGAAACAGTGACAAAACACAATTTCTGTGTCTGAGGCTATAGGTCAAGTGGTCCCAGCTGTGTAAGAAAGAGTAGCAAACTAGAACCAGCCACATGCCAGAAAATGGCCTCTGCAAGCACTTATGCCAAAGAACAAATTGCAAAACATTGCCCAATATCCATACCATTGTAGCCCCAAAACCCAGGGGCACTGATTTTCAAGTGCAGTCCCAGGCCATCAGCATCAACACCTCCTGGGAACTTGGTAGAAATCAAATTCTCAAGCTCTTTGCTAGACCTACTGAATCAGAATCTCCTGAGGTGGGGCTCAGCCATCTGTGTTTTAACAAACCTTCCAGATGATTCTGATGTGTGCTTAAATTTAAGTATCACTGCTTTACAGCATCCCAACTGCTACATATTTGCAGTAAAAATGGTAGAAAACTAAGTAATCTATTAAACCAGCAGTCCCCAACCTTTTTGGCATCAGGAACCGGTGCTCCTATGAGAATCTAATGCCTGATGATCTGAGGTAGAGCTGAGGCAATGATGATAGCACTGGGGAGCAGCTGCAAAATACAGATGAAGCTTCGCTCTCCCGTTGCTCACCTCCTTCTGTGCAGCCCAGTTTAATGCGGGACCCCCAAGAGCAAAACAAGAAAATTTCATAAAAAATAGGTTTTTAAAATGATCTAAAATGTTGATGTTTTGGAAGAAGCAGGTTTATTAGAGGAGGAAGGAAGAGAAATGCTAGTTCTGATGCAGAAGAAATGTCTATGCATACTGAGGAGCCTCTGAAGCTTAAGGCCCCAGGCCTTTTCCTGTGTGGTACTTCATTTCCAAATATAGGCCTTTTCTGTCCCTTTGGCTGAGAGCTCATCACTTCAGAGGGTGTTCCCACACCTTCAGTAGCAGGGCTCTCAGACTCAGCAACCACTATTAAGGTCGCTTAAAAAAATTTTTTTTTTGACTCATAAACAGAAAGAGGATGGAAAGTGAAAAAAGGAAGGAGCAATAAATGTTGTGAGGTCACTAAATTTAAAAATGAAGGAAGAATTAAAAGTAACAGGGAGAAAGTAATATGTGAGTGCAGATGGGAAAGAAATTGTTTAAAGTAGGATTTGCTGAGCTCTGAATGAGAGAGAGGAGGGTAGGATCAACCCAAGGAGAAAAGTGGTAGTGAAGAAATGCTGAGACTTTCCTTGGCCTCTGCCACCAGGTGGCAAAATCAACCCAGCACAGCTTAGTTGCTGTCTAAAAGCTTTTGCTTTGCTTTTTTTTTTTTTTTTCTTATTACTTTGGGGTGAGAATGAGATGCAGAGCAACTTCAAGCTAGGTGACTGAGGGCAGGGAGAGCATACTGAGCAATGGATTGTTTTTCTGCATGCTAATTCAGTCAGTAGCCTTAATTAAGAAATGTCATTACCTTTTACAATGTGGGAGCAACCACATAATAAAAAGCACCCATGATGATAAAGACTATACTGAGTTATACATTAATATTTGACTACAACTAAGTTTTAAAATAATATATCTGATTTTAAAATACCTATTTTCTTGGAATAAAACTCAGTATCAAGTTAGGTCTAATTTTATGGTCCAAATGCAATTTTCCTCCAGTGCAACACAAAACATTAAATATTGGGAAAGACAGTAATAATGAAAAGTCGGCTGTAGTGTAACAGCAAATTTCCTGAAGAGATGATTTGAGGTTCTATAGGTCACAAAAGAAAAGACATACATGGTTAATCATAAATCCATCTAAAGATAGTTCATTTCCATCATCTCTCATTTTAAATGGTAGCTTAAACAACTCTCTGGGCTTGGCAGGTTGTAAATGTAATAATGTTGTTCCAATTCACTGCTAGGTCCTATTGATTTTCTCTCATTTTCATCTGTATTGATTAATGTCATCTTGTGACATTCAAATGGCAAACTGAGGAAGAAAAAGATATGCATTGAGTTGGCCCTATACTAAGAAGAGCACTAAACTGGGAATCAAGACACCTGGGTTCTAGTACTCAGTCATGACTAGCTATCATCCCTGAGAAAGTCACTTCAGATGACTCTAGGCTTCAGACTCCTCATATGTAAAATGACACAATAATCTCTACCATAATTCACCATAAGCATATGAGAAAATAAGAAGTTATTAAAAAATAGTACCTAGACTCCTCTGGTCAAACATGCAAACAACCCCTCTACTGAAGAACAATACTTTTAACAGCATTTAAAATTAGGAAAGAAAAATACACTCCTAGGATCATAAATATCAAGGTGGGCAGGGAGGAAAAATGGAAAATAGTTTTCAGTATTGCTGGATCTTCAAATTTTGAATCATCAAAATAAGTGTCTGGAATCATTGAGTTTGAATAATCCCAACTGATGCTAGAGTTACCACAGCAAAAAATACAACCACTCAGTTGGAGCAATCAATAAGAGTCATTGACAAGTGGCTCTGCTCTTCCTATGACAGCCACAGAAAGTTTCTACTAAGTTTCAATGCTGTGCTTCTCTGAAACATACAGTTTCAGAATGCTCATGGAATTGATAAGATTCAAGTGATTTTCAGAATAAATTCAATAAAAAACACTAGAAAATTTTTTAAATGTTGGGACCCTTGAATAAAAGTTATTGTCTGGGTACATGTATCACTGCTATTATCTGGGAAAGAATACCAATCGATGAGTCTATAGAAAATTTACTCTGAATATTAATAAAAAGTAATATAATACATGGTAAATATGTACTCAACAAAACAAGAGCTTTCAATCGCTCTATTAGTGGATACTCAAATTCAAACAAGCCAAACCATTCCTCAAACGATTCAGATCACAGAGCTAAACAAATATTAGCTTAGCTTGCTTCCCAGCTGGTAGCGTAGACAGAGTTCAATCCAGTTACAGATACAGAAGAAAAGAAACTGCCTATGTCATTTACCTTTAATTCACTGTCCTGTTGACCCCACATATCCTCCAGGTAGGAACCGCAGCTTAGATATTAGTCCTACTATTAACTAACAATGGCTGACTTCAATGACTGGGACAATTTTAATGTAAAAACTTCATAAAGGCCTTTAATCCTCTGGCAATTCCAAAACAAACAGATCTCTAGGCCTCAAGCTACAAAACATTTGTGGCCATGGAAGAAAAAGAAACTACAGACCAAGATGTGTTGAGTAACCTCAACCAAATGAGTTTCTAATAAAACCAAATAACCAAAAAAAATTTATCCTGAGTTTACTTGGGTAAAACAATAAATTTCTTTATAAAAAGAAACTTTATCCATAATCCCACCACCTAACACCTTTATCTTTTTTTCATAATTCAATATTCCCTTTAAATCCATCTCTGAGCACAAACAGAATTCTACTCTGAGATATAGCAATGCTCCCATTTCTCACTTAATCTCAAGGAAGCATTTTCAAACTGTCCTATGGAACCCTAGTGTTTCTTGAATGAACCTCAGGAACTGCCATGAAGAAAGGGCCTCACAGCAGGCAGCCAAAGTGCAAGGCTTCATTCTCCTTCCCCACAATTCCCAACCCCTAGTCCCAATTCAATCAGAACAGTTCCATTTTTATCTATTTTAGATTTTGAGACTCTGCATACAATTTTATTTAAAAATAAAACAAAAAACAGTTGTATCACCAATAAACTTTTAAAAATAATGCATAGAATCATGACATTTTTGACCTAGAAAGAACCTTAGAGATCCAATGCTTTAATTTATAGAGGCCAAAAGGAGACCCAAAGAGAAAGGCTTGCCCAAGCTCATACAGAACTATGCTTTCACGTCTTTGATAAATATTTATCAAATGCTACTATGTTTCAGGCACTGATTTTAGCACTGAGAAGTTAAAAGGGGGGGGGGGAATCCTGCCCTCATGGCAGTTTACCAGAGGAAGATAGATAATAAACACAACAAATGAGTCAAGTATACAGTATATTAGAAGGTGATAAAGAAAAGAGGCAAGACATCAGGCTGGGGAGGTTAGAAGCTGCAACTGGTGAATTTTCTTAAAGACCATCATCATTAGGTCTTTATGTACCTAATAAAAATATGTGTATATGTGCTATCACTCCCACTAATTCAGAAGAAAAAATAATCTAATGGTAAGTCTGTCTGAAATTTCCCAGGACTCCACCTATTCCTTTTAAATGGCATACAAAGCAAATAAGTATAATACAATAAGAGGGGTGTTAAAATTTTTTGGTAAAAATGTTAAACAGTACTTTAGAAGCACACACAAGCAAGATATTCGTTGTTGTACTTGGCTCTAGAAGAAGCCGAGAATGTGACAAAAAAAAAAAATTACAAATGAGGAGATCTGGCTGCCAGGCTTATTCTGCTGTGTGACATAGAACAGGATGATTAAGTTTTTTCAGCCTCAGTTTTTAATCTGTAAAATAAGGAGGCCAGAGTAAATATTCTCTGAAGTTCCATGCTATCATTCAAGTATCAACACCCTCTCAGGTGCCAAACATATTTTATAATATCTTAGTCATATCAACATTGTTTGAATCCAAAGTAATCCTAATAATAACATATTACATTTATAGAGTTCTTTCTGGTTTTCAATGCATTTTTATCCTCTGACAAGCAATGGAACAGCATTTTTTTTCATGTTTTAATAAGGAAGGCTGGACCCTCAGTCAATCCAGGGTAACATGAAGCTCCCTGCTCTCCAGGGCCTACACTCTGGTCCACGTGTGGCTCTGGCTAAGGGCGGGGAAGCCCCTCACAGCGAGCCTCACAGAGTTAGAGGTGCCATTCAATAGAGCTGAAGAGGGCAAGAGCGTGTGGGGTACTTTTAAAATCCATTTCCCATTGAGGGGTACAGGGAATTTTCAAATGAGACATTTCAGACATTCAGGCATCTACTACTATGACAGACATCAGCATATGGATCAAGGACCAAACTTGAATAATTCTTGCCATATTAAATATATGTCAAGAGCCTTTAAAATGTCTATATACTTTGATCCAGGAATCCTATTTATTTCTAGAAATCTTTCCTAAGAAGATAATCAGAGACTTGAACACTCAGGTACAAGGATGTTGATCACAGCATATTTTGTAATAGCAAAAACTTGGAAACAACCTAAATATCCAAAAATAATCACATAAATTGTGGCATATCCAAATAATGGAATATTAGTTCTTTAATGTTACATAGTTATTTTAAAGAATACTCAATAATATGGAGGAAATATTCCCAATATAATTACAGGTAGATAATCAGATATAAAGCAAACACACTATATATAATATCTCAGGTTTTTAAAAAATACATATTAAAAAAACATTAGAATGTTACAATGTTTTCTATAGGTTGTAAAATTATGGATGATTTTGGAGTTCTATAATTCTATAATGAGCACGCACTATTTTTATAACCAGAAGTGAAAATGTATTTTTAAAAAAATACCTATCCTATCTCCCACGGTAGTAATAAAAATTAATCTGAAGGATGAGCTTTCCAACAATAAGTACCAACCTAAAATGGAATGCCCCTGGGAGAGGGTCAAAGCAGCACTGTGTGACCACATAACCACTGACCAGATCAGACTTTTAGGAACCTGGGATTCTAGAGGTCTCTGTGAAATCCCTTCACTCAAAGGATGCATCCTGCACAGTTGGCAAGACAGGGCTAGGTTGAGTTTGTCTCCCTGCCTAGTGCCCTGATGATTTTGGTATGAGCTGTGAGGGGTAAAACAAGCAGTCATTAGCCAAGAAAGACTTCCTCTAGGGACCAACCTAGCAAACAATGGCCACTGTGCCCGTAGCAGCTTCTAACACCACAGTGGTAAAGACCCTTCTGCCCAGCAAGGATGTTGCTATGACCTCTGCTACCATGATACAGTGCTCATGATGACTTCCCTGAGGACCTAAACTGGTCCTAAGGCTTTGTTTGTTTGGCCCACCAAGCCTTTTAAAAGGCAATATACTTGAGTGAGAGTCTTGCCTGGTCAGAATGCAGTATAAGCTGCTTATTAACTTATACCTATGCCCTGCAGGCACAGAAGCTAGTGATAGATGGGGAAACTAAGACTCAAAGAAGGATAGTGATTTATTAAAGACCACGTGCAAGTTATTGGCAAATTAGGTCTAGAACCTGGGTGTCCTAATGTCCAGTTCAGTGCGTTACATGAGAGAATCCCTGGCTCTCCAGGGACTCTAGACTTCTTATATTAGAAGGGGCCCCAGACCTTTCACTACCTGTGGTCTCTTTGCTCAGGATCACAGCAGATTTTAGTTATTATTTTAAATTGGCAGTGACCAAAACACAGGGAAATAAGAAGTTCATACTTGGGGCTCAGGAGTAATTGACAGTGAGTAAACAGTAAAAGACAGGACACGTAACGAATGAGAGGTTAAGGAAACAGAGACCCCTGGCTTCCTCAGGATGGGTGACAGAGAACAAAGTTAAAGAAAGGAAACAAATAGTATCCTAACGCTAAACAGATGTATGAACAAAGTTGCAATTACCCACAGTGCTCACCAGAGGAGATAGGCAGGGATGCTCATGGGTATCAGAAGAGGCCAAATTGGTGGAATCAAAGAGTGTTAGGAAAAAATTATCCATTTCTGTCTTGGTGTCTTGGTCCTCCTTAGCTTGGCTATAGCCTTGTTCTTATCAGACACTAATCTACATAAGACAGCACTGAAGAAGTGTGATAAACTCTGAATGAGTGAATGTTATGTTACATTCCAGATGCCCTCTTTAAGATGGAGACTTTATTACCTGGGTAAAGGGCAGGATTCTGATGATGTGCTGTATTTTTCCTACCATTCCATATTTTCATATTCTCAGAAAACAAATTATAATAGAAGGTGGAGCAAGAACAGGAGGAAGAGAGAGTGGCAGGACAAAGAGAAAGAGAATGGAAGATTAGGGTAGAAGGAAAAAGTAAGGGTAGAAAAGCATACTTTCATAGTAAACAAGTTAGATGACAAGCCAGGAAACATTTTTTTTCTTTGTAACTTACAAAGGAAGGTGGACTTCACTATTATGATTTCTATTCACCCTCAGACCTATCTCCACCTCCCTCCCTAGCCCATTGGCTTCCAAGGTAATGAAATATCAAGGTAAATCTGGCAAGTGCATTTGAGTGTGGACATTAAAACCCACCTCTCCTCAGCCCCAGCTCTTGCACTGGAACACGCTGAACTGTCCTGAGTCTTCTCAGCTCAGGGGTGCTGCTAACAACGGTGAATTAATTTGGGTGTTTCAATGCAGAGAAACTAAGGTGCCACCTCGCTGCATGAATACAGTGTGCTCCTGGCTTCCTCTGGATCTTCTGAGTGTGCCCAGGTATCACAGGCAATGTGACTCCTCAGAGACGAGGCAGCCTGGGGCAGGGGAGGAACAGTCAATGAGCCAGCAAGGAGCAAAGACATGAGGGGGTATCCCAAAACTGCAAACACACAGCAAAGGCCAGACTCTGGGTCAAATTCAGAGCTCAGTGGAATCCTGCCCACCTGGCAGCAGATGGCTGTTCTATTCTAGACCTGGTCATTCCCCTTGAGGATTCTCTTATGTAATGATGTTGTTAGTCCCTTTCTCAATTTGCACTTAATGCTCAGACATCACCAGGACATGCACCCGAGAACAACGCCACAAGATTCTCAGCAATATTTGGAAAGAAGAAGAAACAGTTATTTGCTTGTTTTATTTTTAATTAAAGGTGTTAACTGCAGAGGAAAGAGCCCCAGAAAGACCTTCCTGATAACATAGTCAGTGCACTCTCCAGCCTGGCTGCTCCTTTCTACTTTGTCTAGCAAAAAGGAAGAAAGTAGAAAGGATCTAGCAAACCAAATGAATCCATTGTAGCAGGGAAGCTGGAAGAGTACTTCCCATACCAAAAAGAAGAGTCAGAAGAAACCTAAGCCAACTTCACCCTCAGCATTGCTCTCCTCTTGGACAATGTAACTAGTAACCCAGAATGCTAACAAAACCAGATAGTGAAAGTACAGTGCACTGGCAGTTGGGACATCTGGGTGCAGGCCCACCTCTGCCACTGACCTGCTGTGCAGCCTTAGCCTCTCTGAGTTCCAGTGTCTCCATCTACAAAACAAAGATGATGTGTACCTAATTTAAAGCTACTGGTTTTAGTTTTACCTATTAGAATTCCGTGTATATGGAATCATACAGTATGTGCTCTTTTGTGTAAGGCTTCTTTCACTCAGAATAATACTTTTGAGATTTCATCCATGTTGTTGGGTGTATTATTTAACTCCTTTGGAATTGTATGAATATATGACAGTTCTTTATCCACTCTCCATAGATGGATAATTGAACTGTTCCTTGCTTGGGTCCACTATGAATAAAAAGTCTACTTTCTGTCTTTATGAATTTAGCTACTCTAGGTACCTTATATAAGTGAAATCACGTAGTACTTGGCTTTTTGTGATTGGCTTATTTCACTCAGCATAATGTCCTCAAGATTCATCCATGTCATAGTATGTGTCAGAATTTCCTTCCTTCTTAAGGCTGAATAATATATCATTGTGTGTGTGTGTGTGTGTGTGTATATACCACATTTTGTTTATCCATTCATTTGTTGATGGACACTTGGTTATTTCCACCTTTTTGGCTATTGTGAAAAATGCTGTTATGAATACTCCTCAAGATCTTGCTTTCAATTCTATGAATACATATCCCAAAGTAGAACTAATAGATCATAATTCTATTTTAAATATTCTGAGGAACCATCATACTGTTATCCACAGCAACTGCACCATTTTACATTCTCACCAATAGTGCACAAGGGTTCCAATTTCTCTCCATCCTAGCCAACAGTTTTTTGGTTGTTAGATATATAGATATAGATATAGATATAGAGATAGAGATAGAGATAGAGATAGAGATAGAGATAGAGATAGAGATAGAGATAGAGATAGATAGAGACAGAGAGAGATATTGTATATGCCACTGTAATGGGTATAACGTGTATCTCACCATAGTTTTGATTTGCATTTCCGTAATGATTAGTGATCTTGAGTATTTTTTCATATGATTAATGACCATTTGTGTATCATCTTTGGTGAAATGTCTATTCAAGCCCTTTGCCCATTTTTAAAATCAAGTCACTTGTATTTTTTGTTATTGATATACTGTAGTTATATAGCAAATCTTGAAGTCAGGTGAAGTGAATCCTCCAATGTTATTCTTCTTTAAGATTGCTTTGGGTATTTGAAGTGCTTCACATTTCGATATGTTAGAAGCAGAATGTCAATTTCTACCCCACCCCCCCCCCAAAAAAAAAGACTTCTGGGATTTTGATGGGGATTGCTTCAAATCGACAAATCAATTTTGGGAGAACTGACAATATTGAGTCTTCCAACCCATGAATGTGATATATATCTCTCCATTTATTTAGGTCTTCTTTAACTTTTCACAGCACTCTTTTGTAGTTCTCATGTATAGCTCTTTAAAATTTTTGTTTGGCTTTTTTGATGTGATTGTTAAAGAAATTGCTTTTTAAAGATCTTCTAATTCTTTGTTGCCACTATATAAAAAAATATAATCAGTTTCTGAATGTTGACTTTGTACACTGCTAATTCACTTCTTGGTTCTAATAGTTATTTTGTAGATTCCTCAAGATATTCTCTGTCGATAACTATGTCATCCTGTGAATCAAAACAGATTTACTTATTCCTTTCTGATTTTTAAGCCTTTTATTGCTTTTTCTTACTTTATGGTACCAGCAAGAATTTCCATCCAATACAATGATGAGAGAAGACATACTTGCCTTATTCTGAACTTAGAATGGTTTTTCAGCATTGATTAACGACATTTGCTTTTTATAAATACCCTTTATCGGACTGTAGAAGTTCCCTTCTATTTCTAATTTTCCAAGAGTTTTTATTGCAAAATAATGTTAAATTTTTTCCAGCTTTATTGAGGTATAATTGACAGATAAAATTATATATATTTAAAACGTACAATATAATTGGATATACATATACATTGTGAAATGATTACCATAATCAAGCTAATTAACACATCCATTACTTCGCATAGTTACTATTTGTGTGTGTGTGTATATGCACATGTGTGTGTGGTTAGAACACTTTAGATCTACTCTCTTAGCAAATTTCAAGTATATTATACAGTATTATTAACTATAGCAACCATACTATACATTAATCTCCAGACTTATTCATCTTACATAACTGAATTTGTATCCTTTAACTAAAAACTCCCCATGTCACCCAGTCCTCAAGTCATTTCAACCACCATTTAACTCTCTGCTTTTGTGTGTTTGACTTTTTCAAATTCTACATATAAGTGAACTCATGCAGTCAGTATTTGCTTTTGGGTCTGGCTTATTTCACTTTGGCTTATTTCACTTATCCTAATGTTCTCCAGGTTTTATCCATGTTGTTGCAAATGGCAGGATTATCTTCTTTAAGGCTGAATAATATTCCTCTGTGTGTGTGTGTGACATTTTCTTTATCCATTCATCTATCACTGGACATTTAGGCTGTTTCCATATGTTGGCTACTATGAATAATACTTCAGTGAACATGGATATCTCTTTGAGATATTGATTTCATTTTCTTTGGATATATAACCAGAAATGGGGTTGCTGGATTATCTGGAATTTCTATTTTTAATTTTAATTTTTAATTTTTTTGAGGAATCTCCATTATTGTTTTCCATAATGTCTGTACTAATATACATTCCCCCCAACAGTGTACAAGGATTCACTTTTCTTCATCTTCTTGAAAATAGCCATCCCAATAGGTATGAGGTGATATATAGCTCACTGTGATTTTGTCAATGCTTTTACTCTATTTTATGGTTTTATGGTCTTATGGTTTTTCTCCTTTATTTTGTTAATATGGTGAATTACATGCATTGTTTTTCAAATGTTAAAGCAAGCTTTCATTCCTGGGATAACACAGCTTGGGCATGAGATAGTATTTTTTTTATATATTACCAGATTTGACTTGCTAATATTTTGCTAAATATTTTGTTAAATATTTGTATGACAGAGACTAGTCTATAATTTTTGTTTTTTGTAATGTCTTGGCTGGGTTTTGGTGTCAGAACTATGCTGACTTTACAAAAGGAATTGGAAAGTGTCCCCTACTCTATTTTCGGAAAGATTTTATACAAAAATCATGTTTTTCCGCCACTTAAATATTTGATAAAATTTACCAGTTAAACCATCTTAACCTAGAGAGTACTTTGTGAAAAAGTTTTTATTAATGAATGGACTTCTTTATTAGATATATTGATATTTAATTCTCTTGTGTCAGTTTTGACAAATTGTCTTTTTAAAGAAATCATCCGTTGTAGCTAAGTTACTAAATTTCTTGGCACAAAGTTGTTTATAATATTTCTTTAGTATCCTTTAATGTCTGTAGACTCTGTAGTGACATATCTACTTTCATTCTTGATACTGGTATTTTGTGATCTTTTTTCTTTATCTTGATCAGTCCAACTAGGGCTTTATCAGTTTTACTGATATTTTCAAAGAATTGCTTTTGGCTTTATTTCTATTTTTGTCTGTTTTCTATTTCATTAATTTCTGCTTTTATCTTTATTATTTCCTCCTTTTTACTTATTTTGGGCTTACTTTCCTTTTTCCAGTTTCTTCTTTTTTAATATATGTACTTAAAGATATAAATTTTACTCAACACACTGCTTTAGCTCCATCCCACAAATGTTGATATGTTCTATTTTCATTACTATTCAGTATGAAGTTTTTAAAAACTTTTTACTTTGAAGTAAATTTAAATTTAGAGAAAAGGTACAAGAACTACACAAGGATCTCCTGTTTACCTTTCTCTTATATTCCCAAATATTAACATTTAACCATCTTTTCTCTATATTTCCTTCCCTCTATTTTTTTCTGAACTGCCCTAAGCAAGTTGCCAAACTGATGATACTTCAAAATATGTGTTTGTCACCAAAACCAACAACACTCTCTACATAACAATTCAACCATCAAAACTAAAAAATTAACACTGTATCTACCAACAAGACTTCAGACTCCATGTAGGTTTCATCAGTTGTTCCAGTAATGTCCTTTACAACAAAAGCATCCAGTTCACAACTGTACATTGCATTTAGTTGCCACATCTCTTTATAATCCTTCAATCCAAAACAGGTCCTCAATCTTTCCTTGGCATTTGGGACCTTGACACTTGTGAAGAATAGGCCTGCTCCAGTCACTCTCCAATTCCTTCAAGTAGTTGTTTTCTTTACATTTTTGTCTGAGTTGACAGTTGTTTCCTGTGGGACAGTTGGTCTAAAAAAAGTACTTCACCATTATCAGAAATCAAGATGGAATTTCAATCCTCTTCTGACCATGGAGACTACATGAAAAACCTACCTCTCTCTGTTGACTAACATGACAGTTCTCATATCTACAAAACAGGAACAACTCCATTATGTGGCCTCATAGCATATCATATCATTTTTTCCAAATATTTACTCTATTATTAGCATTAAGATGATGCCTATATAGAGTTAAAAATCAAGTAGTAGAGAAAGGAATCAAATGAAAAGAAAAAAATGCCTCACCTAACATTAAAAGTTCTCTCTAACAAGCAGAATCTCTCTATTCTATGCTTGGCACACCAGTGATAGGAAAACCAAAGGAAACTCTGGCTGGAATCAGAAGACTTAAGTTTCTAGTCCTGGTTCTACTGCTCCAAAAATGGCATTAGGTAAGTTACTTATTCAAAAAGTATTTACTCAGGTCCTAGTAGCATACTTGGCCCCTCTGTGCCTCAGTTTCCTTATCTGAGAAATGCACATAGCACTAGCCACCTATTCTACATGCCTCATAGGTAGGAAAAAAATGATGCAATAATGTATGTTTGAGTGTGCTGAAAGTTTAAAGCATAACACAAATGTAATAACATGTCAAGTATCAGACGTGTGGAAAAATCAACATGGAAATCAGATGCCCCAGTTGGGATATGAAAGACAAAGATGAGGTGGGAATGGAAGAATCTATATTCTATTTTATTTTATATTATTATACCACATATACCTGCATTGTGTGGTATAGTAGCTACTAGCCACATTTAAATATATATTTATATTTAAATTAATTAAAATATAATTTAAAATTCAGTTCGTGTGTCATACTAGCTACATTTCAAGTGCTCAGTAGCCACATGTAGTTATCGGCTCTACATTAAACTGATACAGACCATTTCCATCATCACAGAAAGTTTTACTATACAGTACTGATCCATACTATTTTATGATATGTCTATTTTAATTGCTTGATATTAATGTTGTTGTTGTGGAATTAATACATAGAAATTAGCCTGCTACTATAAAACAAAACAAATAAAATCTCAAAGCTAAAAAAAAAATCAGCTGCCACACAGGTAAGAGTTCTAACCAAACTGGAATGGTATTGGCCTTGGATCTTTGAAAGAGCCCTTGGAACTGCTTCTCATTACACAGATTAGGAAGCTGAGGCTCAGGGAAGCAGAGTCTCTGGCCCCAGGTCCCACAGAAAATTACCAGTAGAGTTCAAAATAGTATTTCATACCATAGGCTGTGCTGTAGGATCTGAAATTTATCACAATTCTATCACTTGTTAGACATGTGGCCTTCAAAAAGTGACCACCCCCAAGCCTCACTCACCTCATCTGAAACTGAGGAATAATAATCTGAACTCATGATGATTGAAGACGTGGTATCTAGACAGTACTTAGCAGACAACCGGGCACCCTACCAGGATAGCTACCTGTTGTCATTATTAGGTAATACATTGCCCTTTCCACTGCACAAAAACTCTGACCAGGCAGGCTGCAGCCACCAGATGCACCATCATCATGCAGTGAAGGAAGAAACAGGGAAATTATGCAACTTGGCAAAATGTGCCAGGGGAGCAGAATGATAAATGTGTTATACAGCAGTAACCACAGAATTGCTCCCACAAGTCCCCATGCAGTAGCAGAAATTTCACCTTGAGGGGTGCAAAGGGAAATGTACTATTTGCTAGACTCTGTGCTCTTACCCTTAAATAGGCATCTGAGGAGTGGAGCACTGCAGACTGAGAAAGATGCTTTATTTCTATGACCCTCATGCTGAGACACCGGAGGAGTCGGCATTCTGTTTTTGTTCCTCTCCCTTCTGAACTAATATATCACAACTCTGATAGCCACGAACATAAGCTATCCCACGCAGACCTCTCCAAGCCTGCTTCAGAGTGGGTGGATCTCAAGCCCCCATGGCTTCTCCAAGTGTTTGCTATGTGACCTACCTTCATCCCCTGCCCAACAGGGTATGAGTTTTTTTTAATTCCTAAAATATAATGCCTGCTCTGCAGCACCTATGCTCTCCTCTGGAAGACCCCCACATGTGAGGTGATCAGATGTTAGATATCAAATCAAAGAGTAACAGGTGATTCAGACTCTAAGTGGAGAGAGGTTTCCCGTCAATTCCATAACAAATCCAAACCACTAGCTTTCTGAGAGGCACTGTGCCATGTGCTAAAGATACATACGCAGCCAAGACATGGTACCTGTCTGCAAGTAACTTACACTTCAAACGGTAACTGAAGTTGTCTAAAGAGATTCAAGTGGGTAAACTCTAATCAGAGCCTTGTAAAGTGGTATAATTAGAATTTGCAGGTGAGGGGCTGAGATACTCAGGAACTCATTCTTGCTGCCACTATGAATAGAAACAGAAGCCTAAGAGGGCTATGAGGAATTAAAATATCTTTTCTCAACTCTTCAAAGGCACACTTCTATCCCAGCTTTAAAATGGAAGGGAAGGAAAGCCACTCTTTGGCTCTACTCACCTCCTCTTGTCTGCACCTAGACAAGAAGAATGAGCTGTCACAGACTCTACCTCTTCTAGAACCATCTGAGGGTGGGGTGAGCAGCATACACAGTCACATCTTTGTCCTACAACCTGGAAAACCACCATCCAGTCATTTGTATGTCCTCTAGTCCACAACACTGCCACTGTGTTAGCTCTGCTATTTCTTAGCTGTATCCTTAGACAAGTTACTTTCCCAAGTTTTGGTTTCCTTATCTACGAAATGGGAATAACATAGTACACTGCTTCATAGGAATGTGGTAAGATTTGAAAGTTCTGTTTATATAATGCTTAGCACAATATGCAGTACATAGGCAATGTTCAACAAATAGGAACTATCATTATTATTTCTAAAAAAAAACCCTATTCTTCCCAATCATAGTCTTTCTTAACTGCCAACCTCAGTGCTCAAATCCAAGCCTGTCAAAACCCTCCTTGGGTTTATCACCTCAGAATGAACCAGCCTCTTCCCATAGATCCTTCAGAAACCTAAAGGAGCTTGATCTTCTCACCCACCAAACTCAGTCTCCCACAGCCTCCAAATTTCATCTCCTCTAAGAAACTCTCCCAAAGACTCAAGAAACCTGGCCAATAGCACTTTTCCCAGATTCTGCCTCTAGATCTTCCTTCTCACAAGTCTTCAGCTCTTACCTATAGGAGATTTACACTATCAATCGCATCCACTTAGAAAAATGGAGGACTCTGAGTCCTCCCTGTTGTCACATTCCAAGTCCACAGTTCTAATGCTCCCTGGGTACTTGACAAGTACTGATGGATAAAGAGAAACACAAAAATCATAAAAATGATTCATCTCAAACTCTAACTTCCTGATAACTGATAATGACGTCCAAAAAGCTACAAGAACTGAAAAACTAGAAGGTTGGATATGACAAGGAAATCTACAAATATAACTTACATTTGTTTATTGCTTCATAGTTTATAAAGTGCTTTCACATCCATAACATCATTTTGACAACCACTCGGAGAAGAAGGCCTAATAAGTATTATTATATCTGACAGAGGCAAAACCTGAGGCTCAGAGAAGTAAATTAGTTTGTTCAAGAATTGAGCCACGATATAAAGTCTTTTGAGTCTTCCAAGTTGTTCTTTTATTTGTTGCTCTTTCATGCAGACTCTAAGCTCAAATGATGAGCATGCTCTATGCTATTACTACTACTACTAATAATAAAATTCTACTGAAAAGGGACCACATGGAAATAAAATCACAGAGAACATATTTAAGAATGACTAAATTACCTTTCTGGAGTGAGGAACTTTCCTCACTCAATCCTGGGAGTGCTGGCTACAATGACACATGCATTTTGTTCAGCAGCCATGAGCCACTATCTTCAGCCAGCTGTATCTCCTGAAGTAGCACATGGGAAGGCTCTCATGGGAGCTACAGGCACCTGTGAGTGGACTCCCACCCTGCCTCCTGCTTTCCCTCCTCCTTACACTTCTGGCCCCTCTGAAAAGCCAGAAGCTTCATAATTGATAATCATGGCAGCTGCTCTTTTTGCAAAGACATCTCTGAGTCCTTCCATATCTGCTACCCACAACTAGTTTTGTATGATACCATGCATCCAGGAAAAACAGCTCCCTTCCACACAACAATCTGCAAATGCAGGAGGTGGCTACCACCACTGACAGTGTTCCCACAGGGAGGGCCACTGCATCACAGAAGGGAATTATGTAATCATAAAAGACTAAAACTTTTTTTATCTAGTCCTAATTCTGGGGTCCATTTACCTACTAGGGGTTCTAAAGGCTGCTTCCCAACAAAATGGCCTGGTTTTGCTTCCTTAGAAGTGACGAGTAATGTTTTCTCCTTATCTGCCTCAAGGGAAGCCTATCAGGCAAAACCACAGCTTCTCAGGACACACAGGCCAAAAAGAGGCTAGAAAGAGATGGGATAACATTTAGGGAAGAGGGGTGACTCCAGGGCTGGCTCCAAAGGCAGCCATCCCCTATAAATCACCCAGTGGGGCCTGGCTTGATTCAGAGAGCCCCTAGGCCAGAAGCTCCAGACAGCAGCAACCCTCAGAATCAAGAAGATGCATTCTACTGGGGAATCAGTCATTTAGAACAAGGTCCCAAAGAGTGACCAGACATTCAGGACACAGAGCGTCCCCACCACTCTAGGTAATAGAACTGGCAAAATCCAGGCCCTGCTCAGGGCAGGGTTCTTGGCAAGTGGAACTGGCCAAGAGGTCCAGCTGCCTGGATGAGGCCAATGTGGGAGAGAGAAGAAAAGCAAAAAGGAGGCCAGGGTTCATCATAGCCAAGGAGCCAGGCCTGAGGTGGCCCAAAAAAGTCCAGACCTAGATTCTCAAGAGGGCTTGGGACAAGGAAGGTAGAGGGAAGGTGGAAAAGGGCTTCAGAAACAGTAGCGCCACAGAGCCAAGGAAGGTGAGTAATGACACCAAGCCAAGAAAAACTCAGCAGATAAGGAAGAGACAGTTTTGTCATGCTGGACAGCAAGAACACTGAGATGTGAATATAAGGCATGGTCCTTGTGATCCAGGGTAGTAGTCGTCCATGAAGCCAAGGGCAGAGGGAAGCAGAACCAGCATATGCAATGACCCAGGAAATGGAAGGATGAATTTCAATGAACCTATATTTAAAACAACATGATGATTTTGTTGGTTCAGTATGGATGAACAGCAGAATGTAAGAGAGAGGTAGAGAGTGAGCTGGATAATCTGACAGGGGCAGGATCAGGAAAAGCTGCTTATGACAACCCAGAGATTTTGGACTTCATCCTAGATGGGAAGCCATTAAAAAGTAAAGGCATACATTCATCTCTATAACAATTATTTACAGAGTACCTACCGTGTGCTGGGCATTAATCAAAGTGATAGGGATATAGCGGTGAACAAGGCTGACAACAAAACTGGAACTCACACTCTAATAACTCCATTCTTTGCATGCTGGCTGTGAAGATTATGGCTTGCATGTTTTGCCTGTTCTTTGAGGGTAGAGACTGGGCCTTATTCTCCACTATATTCTAAAGGCTTGACTAAGTTTCTTCTATATAGTAGGTTTCCAATAGTATTCATTATGGGAATGAATGTTTTCTGTATTTTCTAATAATCCTAGAAAAAAAAGTAAGAGCATAGCACAATCAGATTTATATTTTAGTACATCATTTGGGCAGCTGGGTGGGGGCAGCAGGGATAAGGCCAGACTAGAGACAAGGGGTTTTCAACTAGGGGGATGTCACTGTAACTAGGCAACAAATAATGGGAAGTCAAAGCTAGAGGAACAGTGGTAAAGATGGAGGTAGTTTTAGTTCCTTGGCCAACTAATTCAGGCACAGCTCACTCAGCCTTCACAGACTTTGTGTTTCTTTCATCAAACCACTGCAGCCTCCTTTAAAAACCTCATTGACTTCTGTTCACTCTAAACCTCTGCATAATTTACTAGTACCCCAGATCTCCCAGTTTTCAAGGTCAAATGCAACAAAAGACAGCTGGTCAGATCCAGGGTGACCCTGGTCATGGCCTTGGGCAGTCATAATGCTGCAGCGAGTGGTGGTGACACATGAGGTCACTGGGATTTTAAATCAGTGCTGATGAATTTCCTCTGCTGCTAAGAGAAAGCAAGCCAGAAACATCCTTGCTGTCAGTGCTGATGGCTACCTCAACAGGAACTCTCTGGCACTGCATGAAGACTGGCTATAGAGTACCAAGCATATGGCCTCCGCTGTATTATAGTATTGGGCAGCAACTGTGTCTTCTTTATGAATTCTTGGCACCTCGCACTTTAGATGGCCCACAGTAGGACATGGTAAACATTTACCGAATAAATAAATAAAACTAACATATAACATGATGACAAAAAATACACATACTTCAATGAAAGCATTTCTCTTCTCCACTTCAAAACTGTGTCTTCATCTATCCCCTTTTTTCTTTACTCCTGTGTTGAAAGTGTCCTTTCTTGTGAGAATTAACTCCTTCACAATGATGTCAACCCTATATCTTGTGTCTTTGGGGGTCTTATTCAGCTATCCAGCCTCTCTCTTGCATCTTTACTCTCTTCTCATTCTCTTTACTCCTTTCTTTCAGCCCTCTGACACACTCCAATTTCCCCAAGCTTACAAAACTAACTGGAACTAGGCTCTCCTTTCAAGTTCCTGAGTTTGTTCTCATTCTCCTTTGACCACCAAATCTCCTGAAAGGGTCGTTCACACATGCAGCCCTTATTTCTCATTGCCCTTTCATTTCCTGTCTCCCTATATCCCTTCTTTATCTTCCACCGAAACTTCTCTCAGAAGTGACCCCACAACTCCCATCATCACCAAATCCAGCAGTCTGTTCTCAGTTCCCAATCTCCTGACCTTCCTGTTGAAATCTCCTTAGCTTCTGAGATGCTGCAGTTCCTGGCTTGCCTGCTCCCTCTCTTGTCAATACTCAGTCTGTATCTGGCTACTCTTTCTCTGCTTTCCTCTTAATACAAGTTCTTGCCAAGATTCCTGTTACTTTACATTAGCTCCCTTGAGAACTTATTTAATATCAGTGCTTCCAATTCAGGAAGCCTTTCCAGTCACCACCTTCCACCCCAAACACCCTCAACCCCAATCCTGCAAAATCCAACAGAACCACAGAGACTGAAAATACGAGAAAGAAAAGGTCCGCAAGGACATTTTCATTGTCAGACTCTTTCTTACAGCCTTTGTCACATTCTCCTGTCCAGCAATGAACTTAGCCCTGCCACTAGTTCATGAGGCCCTAAGACGAGAACCGTTCTAATCTTCTCTGCTTCCCTCATTTGGCTCATGTGGTGCTTCGACAGACAGGCATACATAAGCATCTACTGGATAAAAGAAGAAAAACCAAAGATGAATGTGCGTGAAAGCTCTTGGTAAATCATGAAGTGCTAAAGTACTGACTCAAGCCCTGTCATCAACAGACTTCATAAGAAACTTCTGGGTTGGTCAAGTATATTACAGGGTCAGAGCCTGTCCATACTCTGGCTCTATAGGATGTCAGACACCCAAATGCCTGAAAACACAGAAATGCCTGTTCTTGAACTGGCCTAGGACTGAGATGTGTAGACTGTAGGAAGGGAGGGAGGGAGAGAGAGAGAGAGAGAAGAGAGCTGAATAGGGCCACATACCTCTGAAACCACTTCTTTCATTCATTTTTCATTTATTCAGTCAGGAATTATCCACTAAGCACCTACAAGTTACCGGGAACTATTCCAGACACTGGGAGTACAGCCTTGAACAAGACAGATAGGCCCTCACCCTCTTGGATGCTCTATTTTAGTGAGAAAAGATAATAAATATAAATAAATGAATGAATGAATAAATAAATAAATAAATAACCAGTAGTAAATAAGTGCTTCTGTATCCTATCCTTAAACATCTCTTACAAATGAGACAGCCCTGTCTGGTGGCTCTTTCTCTCTTCTTAGTGTACTCCACTTTGAGGTTTGTTTTGGGTTATTTCTCCTCCTATTAAGTCAGCAGCTACAGCTAAGATATGCTAGCTTTTCTAACCTCCAGTGAAACAACAGTCTTTGGGTGAACACTGCTGCCCCTTTTGGGGAGGCCTCTAACACCCGCTGCACTTGAAAGATTTGGGCTGCCCAGGGCCGTGGTCTCAGAGTCTTCCTGGTCCTCTAAAAAGGGCAGTGATGCTGCAGATTATTTACCCGAAAGTGACTTGGGAATACTTTTTCAGTCTGTGTTCAATTCTGTCAGAGCCCTCCGGACTCAGCTGTTTGCTGGTGGTAGATTTCTGTGTTATTTAGGGCACCAAAGTCCCACGGTCTTGACACAAACTTAAAATTAGAAATGCATTAAATATAGGAAAGGAGGAAGGTCATTTAGGAAAGGCAGCCTTCCGAGGGAGCTGCAGGACAAAGAAGCCCTGGAAACTTCCAGCTTCATTAATGGGTTTTACTCAGCGTTCAAGTGGTATTTCTCCTTCAGAAATAACACTGTGGAAAGCGTAGGGGACTGGCTCAAACCTCAGCTAACACAGCTGAGTGAGTGACTTTGCAAACTAAAAATAGCTTCTTTCCCACTCGTTCTGACAGATTTTACTTAGACCCTGTGCACAGGTTGATCCTCCAACAAACAGTTTTAGTCCTGCAGCACGAGGGCTGATGGCATTTGGGCTTGACAATTACCCAATCTCAGGTCCAACTCTTGTTTATTTCCGCATTTCTTGCTCCTTCTCCAGTGGCTGCGTGTGTGCACACACGTGCACGTGTACACTGAGCTCCCTGACTGAGATTTGGTGCTCCTCAACCAAACGTGGACAGAATTTAAACCAGGAACGTGACTCAGGAACATGACTGCAGCCAGAGCGAGGCCCTCAGAAACACTGGAAATCAGCTGCCTGCCTCCAGTCTTCTAATGCCTCACTAGCTTCTCTGGGCCTCAGTTGTGAAATGAGGATAACCTGGCCCATTTTACAGCACTGCACTGGGATCAAACAAGAGAATGTATGTGAAAGCAATTTTCCTTCAGATAGTATTCCCGTCAGAAGGATGGATGGCAGTGTAGGGGCAGGCTAGAGAGGCAGCTGGACCATTGGAATGGGCAGGCATCCTGGCTGTACCAGCAGTTAAAGCAGATTTAGATTCACGGTTTTAGTTCATGTTGTCCCCACTGCCTGGCATGTCCTCTACCTTTGCTGAGCTCCTACTCATTTTTAAGAACCCAGTTCAAATAACACTTCTTTTTGTTAGTGTCTTCGGAATTAATCATTCTGTCTTCACTGCTTCCTTGGCCTGTCGTACATACCCCTAACAGCACTTTTCACTCTGTTCAGTAAGGATTTATTTATGTACCTGGCAGTTCTTTTAGGCCAAAGACATGTATTCTTTAGCTTTGTATCCACCTCCCCACCCACTGGCACTGTGTGGCCAACGCAGGAGAGCAGGAAAGGTGGGACTACACACACAGAGCCTGGAGGGCCTGGTGGACAGTGAAGTCAGGAAGGTCGTGTCACCGAGGCTGTCCGCCCCTGGCAATAAGGCCAAAGCCACAGGGATGGGAGTCAAAGCTGCAAGTCCTAGGAGGACCAGGCAGGAGCATCATACTAAATCCCAATGACCTAAACTGGAGCAGGAAGCCCTGGGGACAAGGAACAAGGGCAGCGAACAGAGCCAAGGCAGAGAGGCAGAGCAAAGCTCAAATGGTACTGAAGACTGGAACTTCTATATTAGTTAACATTCCCAGGTCTGCCAAAGTTGAGCCAACAGCTAGGGGTTAAGTGATCTTGGCTATGACATTGAGAGACTCCAGGGGCAGGAGTCATTTAAGCAGTGATCATTTATATGAAATAAGAATCACAGATGGAAGGGACTTCTAGATCTATAACAAACCTTAGGAATCACCTGATCTAACATTTTCAATCTACATATGAATGAATGAATGTGGGGGGACTAAGGGTGCAGGAGGAAAGGGGGCTTGCCCAGATTCACCAAGTCAGAGCACAACCAGAGCTAGAACCCAGGTCTCCCGACTCCTAGTCTAGACCTTGTCCCTCAGAGGCTGTTCACCTTCAGGCAAGTAGGTCTCCTGATGGGTTCACTAACACACCAGGTGCCCAGCTCTATCTGCTTCAGAATCCTGGAGGAGCTGCAATGTACCCACTAAAGGAGCACAAGCACTTCTGCTCGACTATGAAATACAGGCTTCCACCTGTGGGTGGAGTTGAGAGCCAAGGTTCCACAGCAAATGCGCAGGTAGCAGCCCCACCTGGGGCCTGGAAAGCAAAAGGCCACTGTGGTGCATTTGCTGTCAAGAAACAAACAGACCTGATCACACACACATCAGGGCAGGGTAACCCCGATCACTGTGCAACCCCTGGAATTTTCCTGGAGTGGTTAGACAGGCCTAGTATCTAAGGCAAATCTGACAGTGCATGAAGTACATAGTCCTCACCACTGCAAGAACATTAAAGGAAGGCCCACCTGGTCTAAAATCTCCAAGTCTTTCTCAGGCCAGAGCTGAGACACAGCTCAGAAGAAAAAAATTAAGATTCTCAAGGAATTAGACTCCCAGACTTCCAGAATTTTTATCCAGGTGAGGGTACACATGTAAAAAGATATTTATAATTTTACTTCATCTATACAGAAAGTATGTAAGCTCCAAGTACTTTAAGTTCAAGTCTGAACCCTACTGTTTATCTACTGTGTGATCCTGGATCAGTGACTTCTTCGTTCTGAGCCCTAGTCTTTTTATTTGTAAAGCAGTGAAACCTGTGCCCAGGTTTATTGTGAAGATAAGAAATAATATATATAAAGCATTTAGCACACTGCCTGGCCCATAACATTGTTATTTCACAGTCCAGCTCTATCTGCCTGTGCCTTCTCCTCCTGCTTGGCTGTCCCTATGGACCCTTCTGGGTAGACATCGACCTGAGGCCCCAGTCCAGACAGCTCAGTCCTCCCTCTGCTTATCCTTTGAACATTAAAAATGGAATATGGTCACCTATGGGCCACACTTAGGTCCTTGAAGGTCAGGAATCATCAACTTAGTTCAAGGCGTTTCCTGACTACACAGGAGACCCTGCACCTCCGTGGCCAAGGCCCAACCTAGGGCTCTTGACTTGTACAAGGTGACTAGGGCTTGGAATGGCATTTGGTCTTGACAATTACTCCTAGAAGCTTATGCTGTCCATTGGCTTAGCACTGGGCCTCGGGCATCTGAATGCCTGACAGGCCAGACCTAGATATCAACAGTGGAGATGATTCCCAGCCCTGATTTATGAAAACAGCCTGGAGTCTAAACCTGCATGATACTAGAGCAGAGATGGAAGGGAGCACTAAATGAGGTTGCCATGGGGCTCAAGTCAAAGCTTCAGATTGCCCCTCTAAGAAGAAAATAAAAGTCACATCCATCTCAGGCTCTTAGGCTATATGTTTGCACTGGCCATGGCTGTCATAGTGGCCACTGAGGGCATTAAAATGCTTCAAAAGGGAAGAAGAGAAAGAACCCACCAGTTAGTTACTCAGTGCCTGATACATGCCAAGAACTTCACATGTAATCCTCATTGATGACCTTCTGAGACTCAGAATAATCCATGAAGCCTTTGTGTTTCTGCTATGCTACCTGACCACAAAGTCTTAAATGTTCTGGGAAAGACAAAGAAAAGCAAAAGAGTCTAAGAGAGCGGTCCCCAACTGTTTTGGAACCAGGGACCAGTGCTGCTATGAGAACTGAATGCCAGATGATCTGAGTTGGAGCTGAGGCAGTGATGCTGATGCTGGGGAGTGGCTGCAAATACAGATGAAGCTTGGCTCATTTGCCTGCCATTCATCTCTTGCTGCGTTGCTCAGTTCCTAACAGGCCACAGATTGATACCAGTTCATGGCCCAGGGGTTGGGGATTCATGGTCTAAAGTACTATATACCAAGCTCTCAGCACCTGAATGTGATAAGCAGACAAAACCCACTTAAATACTGCATTCTCTCATTCACTACTGGTGGGAGCAACTTCTTTCAAACAGAATCCGGAGAAATATAGCAAAAGTCCTAAAGATGCTCATGGCCTTTGCCCCAGCAATTTCATTCCTAAGATTGCATATTCAAGAAACAGTTTAACAAAGTATCCACTGCAGAGTCCACCACAGTGCCAAATATATACATATATATATATATATATATATATATGATCTAAATGTCCAACATTCAAAGAATGATTTGGAAAATCCCAGAACCTTCCAACCATAATGTTATATAACCATTTTAAAGGATCTTAAAGACCAAGAAAAACAGAGTAAAGAATTTGTGATCAAATAAGACAGAATACAAAACATTATAAATACTATCACCTGTAGCTCTGTAAAGTATGTACATATATACATACAAAAAGGAATGTAGCTGTGTTAGGGTGGTAAGATCATGGATTTTTTTATTATTATTATTATCATGTCTAAATTGTCTTTGCAGTGTTGTTTAGTATCTTTTCAATTAAGGAAAGAGAGAGAGAGAAAGACAGACAGACTCAACCCAGCACTAAGGAAAGACCCAGGAGGACCAGGGCTGGGATGTAAAGCAGAAATGGAGAACCGTCCTACATACCCGGGAGGAGGAGGCCAGGTAGGCCCCGGGGAAGGGAAGTCCTCTAGGTATGGAGAGGGTTGTAATTAGTCTGATGCTAATTACAGAAGTCTCACTAGCTTATTAATTTTTTTTGACAGACTGAATGAAGACTGAATTCCTTTATTAAGCCAACTTGGGTTCAAAGGCACATTTCCTGCGTGGCCATCTTCATTCTTCTCAAAAACTGAGCCTTTTCTTTTTTTAAGGACAGCGGTAAAGTAAAATTTAGTAACAGAAACACACACCCTGGAGAAATTAAGACTCCTGCCTTAAGTGTAGAAATTCAAGACATTTCAGGAAACTACAGGGGCTTGAATAGCAACTGAACTACAATGTTTTCTTCACTGGGAAATATAAACAGATATGCCAAATACTTAGCCCAGTGCGAAGGGCCCCTTGATCAGGTTGCAACCTATCTTCCTATTATTATCTCACCTTCTCCCCCACAGACACCCCTGCTCCAGGCAAGCTGAACCACCAGGGGTCCCCCAAACACTTTCTTCACTTTCCTACCCTCTATACTCTGTCCAAGCTGTTGTGCCCACCTAAAAGTCCTCTTCTCCCTTATAGCTGCCTGCTCACATCTGACCCATTATCCAAGGCACAGCTCAAAGCCATGTCCTCCTTGAGGCCTAACCTAATCCCTGAACCATGAATCCATTCCTGAAGTGGACCCATAGTACCTAGAACCTCTCTAAAGTCGTTACACACAGTCTGCCTCGCAGCGTAGTGATCTGGGTAACTGCCTTTTCTACCATATTATACCACAAGCAACTTGAGGCAAGGACCCTTTTGGATTCCTGTGTGGAGGGTGCTATAACACCGGGACTAAAGCACACAGCAGACCCTCAATAAACGCTTCACTGAAAGACAAGGATAAGAGATGTATCACATTTATGTTACATCACTTCCTACCTCAGTTGCTCCCGTTAAGCACTGCAGAGACGAAGGCATGCTCTTCTGCAGTCTTGAGCAGGGGAGGGATGAACCCTGCTTTTCCCGTGTCCAGTCTTCACGAGACTCCAACTTCCTCCCTAGTTGACCATAGTCTGCTCGACCCCAGGTAAACACCTTGCCAGTTGCTAAAAACAAAACATTATTTGAGTAAGGCTACATTCCACAGCTGTGTTCTCATGAGTAGGCACTAAATTATAAGAGAAAGTGTGAACATTTCTTTTAGTACCAACTTCTATGTACCAGGAGCCTTCCTACCTTCCTGTAAAGAAAGCATAAGTATTCACATGTTATAGATATGGGAAGCTTATGTTTAGAAAGGTAAAATGATTTGGTCAAAATCAAGTAAGTGGTAAGTACCAGAGTTGCATTCCAACAGAGGCTATTCTAAAGCCTGTGCTCCTATATTTGAACACATATGGACATGACTACAGAGAATTATTCAACCACGCTTTATGGCCTAGCCACCCTCTCCCGTCCCCATGGCCACCTTGTGCTTTGCCCTGATGTCTTTGCCCTGATGTTCTCAGGCTCTCCTCTCTCTCACCAAGTCCAGGGCCCCTATCAGCCACCTTTAAGTCCCTCAGGCCTCTGATTCATCCCATGTCACAATCCCTTATTGCCTTACTCTTAGCTCAATTAATGGCCTGTTTCATGTGTTTTCTCCTCCATGTAATATAAGAGGACTTTCAGAGTCTACGCTCTTACTCAAAGGAGCAATTCTAACAGTACCAAGACAAACGTCTACATGTGCTAGAAGGAAGGGAGAAATAGAAGGAAAAAAAGACAAAACCATTTAGAGCCAGAAAAGCATTCAGTTCTCTAGATGCGCCACCTGGGAAACTGGCCAGTGCTAAACATGATTGAAGAAAATGAAGTTTGGAAAAAGAGAAATGGCCTTTCTTCTCTCAGATAAAAGAAAATTCACCAAATTCATTCAGTTTAACCAAGTGCCGCATTTGTTATTTCAACAGAAATGCAAAATCCGATGAGGCATAGATTATTAACAGATTCTCTGCAATAAATATGCATAACCATGTGCGCTGTATAAATTCTTTATACATGTTTATTTTAACAAAGAAAAACTTTGCTTAAGAGACAAAACACCAAGTAATGCATATTAAATTCTAGACAAATCTACTACATACTCTGTGTTTCGTATCAAGGCTTCATCTGGCCCCACACTCAACATATGGCTTATAGTGTCAGCTAAAAAACAACCACCAACTAATGCAGGAAATGTCAGATTATGGAAGAGATACAGGACTCTGCAGGAACAAAGTCCTCAGGATCTATCTGCTTATGGACATTACCGCAGACAGTAAGAAGTTCACAGGAGTCTGGCCTCTGGGCTTCTTCGAGGAGGGTGCAAGGTCTGAGTAGCCCATGAAGAAACAGACATATTATAAGAACTGAGAGTGGGTCCATTCAGATGTCCTACCTAACGGCCTCATATACGCTGTTCCTCTTGTCATGGATCACTTTTCCTTATATTACTCAACTGATAAACCATGGCTCGACCTTTACAGTCCAGTTCATGTGTCAGCAGTTCTGTGAAACCTTTCTTGACTCCTCAGTTCTCCACAGAAAAAGTGAAGCCCACCCTCCCATGAGCCATCTTTATTATTGTACTCATCTGCTACTATGTTCCCATTTTACAGGCAAGAAAATTAAGGTTTGGAAAAGTGTTCTGCCTAGGGTTACACAGCTAAGCCTTTTCTCCTTCTAGAAGTTCTTGGTACCTTATTCACAATGGTCCACATCACTGAATAACCACTCAACACTATTCCTTCACTTCTGTAAGATTAGACTCAAAAAAGCCTATGTGTCCAGGACCTGCAAAGCGATCCGTCAAACTGGCAAACCGTCTCTTCACCTGAGCTGGCTGAGAATTAAAACCAGATTCCCAAGCAGTCAGACGAGGAGACTGTGACTTCTTAAGTAACCCTAGCATTACTCTGCTAGGAATAACTGGCAAGTTGCTATCTGCAGTTCTACAGAGGAATTATGTGATCACAAATCCCACTCTGAATTCGTCCTTATCAAGTAAAACATCTTTGAACCTTCCCTGCTATTGATTACTGATGTCCAAGTCAGGCAAGACTGCCAGAATACAGTGCCACCATAATCACATCTCCAATAGCACTTCAACCATTCCATTTACATAGCACTTTTCACCTTCAAAGCACTTCACAAAGATTAACTAATTAATCCTCATGCTCCCTGGGGAGGCCATAGGCATTCTGTTAGAGACAAGCCCAGAAACCAGGCCAACCTGATGTCCGGCCTTCAGTCCCAGCCTGTTTGCTCAGTCAGGTGAGTGTACTCTATGAAGCTGTCCATTTCACCCCAAAATATACTCTGCATCAAAAAGGTCACAGAAGACAGATGACTCTTATTTTTCCATTTCTTCTAAACAGACACTTATTGACTATCTCCTAAATGCCTGGCACATTTATAGAATCTCTCTCAATTAATCCTCATAAAAATTCTGCGACATATGTATTATTAAGTTTATTTCACAGATGAGGTTAAATAACTTAAGAGGTTAAATGATTTATTCAAGTCCAAACAACCAGCAAGTGGTGGAATCAAGATTTAAACCTGTCTTCTGACTCCAGGACCAATGGTAGCTCCAGTGATTGCACAGCTGCTGTCACGAATGAATAAAACCTGGCTGATGAAACAGCCGTTCTCACAGTGTTTGAGGAGGGGGGAAATCTAGATTAAATAGATGTGTTCTGTGTACCATCCAGCTTTTCTCACTTCCCAGGAGGACATGCAGAACTCAGGACTATAAGTACTGAAATACAGACGTTAAACACAAGGATTATGATTTTAGGTCACCTGGAGTAAAAGAAAATAATCAATCTACACAAAAGATGTTCATTGCTGCATTGTAGATAAGTGTCTGCCTCAGGCTAAAGCACGCCATCAAATCCAAGGAGATTCAGATCACATATGTAACAAATGAATCTTTTCCTTAGAGTGAAGAATTATATATTACTATGATAAAATAGAGATACATTAATGTCACTCAAAAAGTATAGCTTTGTGTCTCCCTATAAATGATAATCCTATGAAAATAAAGCCAGCAAGCAAAACATATTTTAAAGACATGTTCATGTGAGAATTAACATAGAATAACTATGGAGCCAAGAAATATATGTGGCAAAAGATCTCAACCCAAAGTAGAAAACAGCTGGGGCCAAATAAGCAGTATTGGCAAAGCATGCCCAGGGAGGCTGGGGGAAGCATTTCAAGCAAGAATTGTCCTGGCAGGCTTGATGAAACAAGTGGCATTTAAGGTGAACTTCTGGATAGGAAAAGAAAATAAGAGAGAATATCTAGGAATGGAAGAGAGGATGAGCAATGACAGAAATCGAAAAGACACAAGGTGGGGCAGGTGGAGTGAGGGTGACGGTCATGAGGAAGGAGACTGGGAGGACAGTCAGGACTCTCAGTAGAGGGCCAGCCACAGGGAAATGCCGAGCTCAGGATCTGGACCTCACCTTCCAGGCCAGGATCCCCAAACGCTGGCTTGCACTCCCTTATTAGTAAAACATTTTCTAACATACCACCAATATGTGTATGCTCATTTATTTACACATATTGGTGTAAATATGTATAAATATTTACTTGTATTGCATACATTTATAAATTATAAATATACCTTCACTCAAAAATATACAGTATAAAACATACTCAAAAAAGTCGAATTTTAAAAGAATGAGGTAAAAACATAAATGACATCAATTTTCTCTTCCCACTCCCTGGAAATTTGTCTTACACATTCACTTTAGGGACTACTGATAGACCATGGGGAGACTGCAGACTTTTGAGCAGGGGTAGGGCCTAATGAAAGGAATGATTTGGAATAGTAGACCTGGCATAGGATTGGAGGAGGCCAGTAATAATGATATTCACAGCTAACACTTCCATAGCATCTACTGTGTGCCAGGCACTATTCTAAACATTCTCTACACAGTAACCTGTTGGGACAGCCCAACAATCTCATAAGATTGGCATTCCTACCTGCCCTATTTTTCTGGAGGGAACAAGGCACTTACCCAAAGTCACAGTGGTAATAAATAAAATGGGGAAAAGGGAAAGAAGAAAGGAAACTCCTACACTACAACAGCTTAAGAGGCATCGGGGCTGAAATGAGGTCTGGAGTCATGAGGAAAAGGATGGGAGAAGTGCTCCGAGGTCAAGGGAGGCTTAGAACAGTGGGCGGATGGTGAACATTCAAGGGGGCAGCTTCTTTTACCATCCATCAAAGGGCAGCCTGGAACGGTGGCAAAGGCAGGTGAGAAGCCATAGCTATAGACACAGTGAGAAGCTGAGCTCTTCAGGGAAAAGGAATTTTTACCTGTTCCAGGGAAGGGAACCTAAAGATGATCAGAAGATAGATTACAGTGTAATATAAGGAACATCCACATTTTCTTAACAGAATTTGACCCAAAACGGAAAAGAATATTATTGAAGATATCAAAACAGAGTTAACAAACAGAGGTGAATGTTCTAAAAGGAAATCCAGGGATCAGACAGGTGGAGAAAAACCACACAACCTCTTCAGTCCCTCCCAGCTAATATTCCAAGATGCTACGAAGCCTTCTGAAACACACACATGCACGCGCACACATACACACACACACGCGCGCACACACACGAAGGAGGAGGGGGCTGCTCTCTACCTATAAGTTTGTTGTAATTCACCTGTTTATAAATACCAGTTACTTTGGGGGTTATTATGTTTTAGACTGTAAGAATCTTATTTCTGTAACTCATCCTTTGTTCTGCCACACTGACAGAGATTTCATATAAAGGCATTTGGTGACAATAACCAAGGGCTGGTCAAACACAGAACTAACTGCCTGAGTTACCCAGCTAAACTTCCCATGTGAGGAGCAGGAAAAAGAGAAGGGAGAAGTCAGAGCAGAGGCACCGGAAGCAGTCTTACCAAGCCGCTCTTCCACATGCCTTCCTTACTGCTTCCCTCTGTCCCCGGCTGTCTCTACTAGTACTTCACTGAGTACACTGTTACTCATCACTCACTCTTCAGTTATGCTGAGCCCTCAATTCAGATCAGATTGTTCTGTGCAACAATCTCAGAGAACCACGTTTCTCATCTTGGGGATCACCAATGCCAGTTTATAAATGGATACTCATTAGGAAGACTGTTTGATTAATGTCTGTCTTCCCCTCTGGAGAGCCAGTTCCATGCTAGTAGGGGCTCTCTGTTTTAGCTCAATCCTAACCCTAGAATAATGCCCAGCACAAAGTAAATGCTCACTAAATATTTGCTGCCTGAATAAATAAATAAATGAATCTACCTGCTTCTTGCTCACCACTACTATATCATTCACTGGCTCCACATCTGTAAAATGAGAATAATAACATTGACCTTGCAGGGTTGTTGCAATGATATTTTTGCATAAAGTGCATGACACATAATAGTAAATGTTAGCCACTATTACTATTATTCCCCTGACCTGAACACCAATCTTATCAAGGATTTCCACAGTTCCACCCACAGTTTCTACCAATTTGTCAAATCTTTTTAATCAAGTCCCATCTACCAATGTCTTAGGGTCAACGTCTCTGCTGATAATCTAAGAAAAGGGAGAGCGTTGAAGGCTCCATCATGGAATTCTGGATTTTTGTAAGACTCAAGGTAGTGTCTGACACATCAGAGGCCTCTGAAGTACTGCACAATACAAATCAATTACAGCTAAGAAAAAAGAAGAGAGAGGAAAAGAAGTGGAGAAGAGAGGTGAAGCAAGGTAAGTTGGAGAAGGGAGGAAGTTTAACCAAAGACTCAGAAGACCTGGATCCTAACCCTGGCTTCTCTTCTAGGCTACATGACCTTGAACAGGTCCCTTCTCTAGGGACCTAGTTTTCCCATCCATAAAATAAGAGGGCTGGAATAGGGACATTTTCCTAATCTAAACTTTTAATAAACAACATCTAAAAATCTTCAGTGTCATAGTAAGAGGTGTACAATCTAATGTTATTAGTACCTTTGGAATATTTAGTCTGACCAGTGACCTAAAATAAAACATCCACATTAATATCAAAGACTATTCACATAACTCACAATTTAAATAAAAATTGGGACTTGACTGCATATCGTATTATATTTTAGTAAAATTTCCCTCATCTTCAAAGTCATGTCATAAACAATATCACATAATAAATTTGGAATTTTTAAAAAGTTAATGCAGGATAAAATTTCCAAACATGAGTTGCCCGACCAAAAAAGGGGAGAAGCAGCAGCCTGCAACGAGAGTGAACAAAAGGTAAGGGACTGGGGAGAATTAACTTATCAAAAACTGACTCTGTGTAAAACTGCTTTAAGGTACTACCATTAAGTTAATATAATCAACCCTTAATAATTGTAGTGAACCCCATTTTACAGAAAAAGAAACAGATCACAGAGATTAAATGACTTGCTCAAAATTCTACAGCTGGCACATGGCAAAGCTGCAATAACAATAATAATACTACTCATAGCTGACATTTTGAGAGTACTTATTTCATGCTAAACTCTTTCCATGGATTGTTCCATTTAGTCCACAAAAATACCCCACGAGTATGTATTATTACAATCCTCAAATTACAGATGAGGACATTTAAAGCACAGAGAGAGGTTAAGTGTTGGACTCAGAGTTCGCAGTTGTCAGTGGCAGAGACCAGCTGGAACCCAGCAGCCTGGCACTGGAGTCAGGGCCCCCAGTCACTGCCCCTCAGAGGACACACCGCTTTTCGTTGGATCACACTGCCTCTTCTAAACATTCCAAGGACTTGCAGAGGTTGTTCAGGATCACAAGGAGGCACACATGGGCTAAGGACACAAGGAGCCCAGTGGTGAGTGACTAAGTGAGCTTCATCCTTGGCATACATAGCAAAGATCAGAGTCCCAAAACATGCCGGGCATTCCACACGGCTGCTCCGTTTTCACCTTTGACTATCCGCTGTCAAATCAGGGGCACCGGTGATAGAAGTCAAGGTAAGCTGCACCCTGAGGAATCCCCAGACCAGCTACAGGACTAGCTATACCACACAAGGTTGGAGTTTCCCAGAAAAAGATTAATGTTTTCTTCTTTCAGACCATATAAGGACATCTCAGGAAGCCCTAGTCTTAGATTGTTTAGTAGCTCCCTTGCCTTCCGCACAGTCCCTCCCTCCAAATGTTCTTCAATGCCAAGGGCATACTCTACTTCCCCTCTCCCAGGCCTCAGGACATGCTGTGCCCCAGACCACATTGCTGGTCAGCCTGTAATGTCAGTGGGCCTGCTTGTTCCACCTTCAGGACAGGACCCCTTCTCACCCTTCAGGGCCTGGCTCACATTCTGCTGTCTCCCTAAAGCATGCCATCATCCCCTGGTTAGAATAAGCCATCCTTCCCTTTAGGAGCCACTGTCATGGTGCTTATACCCTCTGTTTAAACAACTATTCTATGCTGCCAAATATAAGATTTAACAATATGTCTTATGTTGCCCTCTGTATTAGTAAAGGTTCTCCAGAGAAACAGAACAAATAGTAATATGGAAAGATTTATAAGAAACTAGCACACATGACTATGGAGGCTGGGAAGTCCAAAATCTGTAGAGCTGATGTCTCAGTTCAAAGGTTCTCAATGGAGGAAGAGTGGATATTCCACTTGGAAAGCAAGATAATTCTCTTATTCAGGGAAGGATCAGCCTTTTGTTCTATTCGGGACTTCAACTGATTGGGTGAGGTCCACCCACAATAGGGAGAGCAATCTGCTTTACTCAATCTACATGTAAATGTTAATATCATCCAAAAACATCATCACAGAAATACTCTGAACAATGTTTACCAAATATCTGTGTGCCATGTGGCCCAGTCAAGTTGACAGACACATAAAATTAACCACCATACCTACTAAAGGGTGATGAACAGTTATCCTTTCTCTCTGTATTCTTCATAGTACCTAGTATAGTATAGGGCCTGACCCAGAGTAGATATTCAGTGTTTGCTGAAAGAAAAAGGAGTTACAGACATCACTCTCACCATGGACTGTCATATGCCACCAACAACATCAGAGACCATCTCACCCAACTCCCCAAAGAGCAAATGAAACTGAGGAAAGTAAATAACTTTTCAAAATCACAGAGACTACTTACAAGCAAAGCTAGGCACTCATAATATTCAAAAAATTGTTACTGAGCCCTTTCTCTATGCCAGGCGCTGTCCGAGGTGCTGGGCGCCACAGCAGTGACGAAAACAGACAAAACTCCCTTCCTTCATAGAGCTTACATTCTAGTGTGGCGAAGACAGACAACAGACAAAAAACACATAGAACATATCCCCAGGCAAATAACTTTATATGCTACAGAGAGATATAGAGAAAGGAAACAGTCAGAGCTGGGGAGAGAGGTGGAGGCCGAGGACCAGTGCCCAGTACCTGATGTCCCGTCTGGGGCTTTTCCTCTGTAGCATACCAATCTTTCTTAAAGGAAAAATTTTAAATCTAAGAGACCTCAGCCAACTCATGAAGGTACAATAAAACTGGCTCTAACTGTCTCTCAGGGTTATAATGAAAATAAATACGAATGCACTTCGTAAACTCTAAATAGAGGTGCTAATACTATATTATGACTATCGCTCTTTCTTTAAAGCCAGTTTGCAAAGAACCATCGCGAGAGGCTGGACCTCGAGACTGCTCTGAGCCCGCTGCTCCCGCGCAGCGCTCAGGCTTCCTGCTCCTCGTGGGATCCAGCAGCCGCTCGGCACCCACAGAAAAGTCCCTGATTGAGTTCTGTGACTCTGCAGATGTTTCCCTACTCACTTCACATTCAAACTCCAAAGCTTCTCTGCACACTTTTAGACGCTTATTAATACCATTTTAAAATGTAGATTGCTGCCTAATCTTAGCTGCGTAATTAAAAAAATAATCTTGCCTCTCTCCCTCCCAACAAGGAAGGAAACTGTACCCCAGGGCTTCTGCAGCTAAGAATCATACGCGGCAGAAAAGCCAGTAGGAGGCTGGGGGGGAAAACGAGAGCGGGGGGACTTGAAGCCAGGAAGCGAGTCTAATCCCTCGATTTTAGAGAAAAATGAAAATGAGTCTGAAGGAGGGGAATGATTTGCCCAAGGACACACAATATATTTTGGCAGAGTCAGAACCAGAATCCAGTTTCTGGCGTCCCTGTAGACTCTGTCTACTGCCTCTTGGGGAGAGGAAAGGAGGAAGACAGACTGTAAATTCTTGGAGGGTAGAAATCTTATCTATGTGATTCTCCTTATCCAGTGAGCACTACTCACCCAGAGAAATAGCCATAGGTTTCAGATGTTCAAGAGGATTATGGGAATAAGTGCAAAAGTCTTTATAGACTGTCACAGCAATAAGGGACCTCAGGACACTCTAACCCAACTGTCTGCTTCTAGCTGGGAAAAGTGAGGCCCACTAAAAAGTGACGTATGTACCTAAGGTCAAACAGTGAGTTAGATCCCAGGCCTCGCTGACTTATAGCACATCCTATCCACAGCTTCTTACAAAAATACCAGTCAACCTCTCAAAGCTTCCACTGCTACCCACAATTACCAAAGGCTTCCTGGGTCCTTTGGCCAGGAAGAAGAGAGAGAGGAGAGGTCCACATGGCCTGCCTGCCTCACTGAGATGGTTTCTTGGAAACCCTGAGGGCTGGGTGATGGAAAACACACATCCCTACACCCATCTCCTTGAGGCTCTCTTCTCCCTACCTACAACTGCTGTCCTGGCCAGCTTCAGTTATTGTCCATTGCAAAAGATCATCAGCAGTTTCTATCTCTGTGAAGTTACAAAAAAAGAAGTTAAAAAAAAAAGGCCAAATACTGCACCCAGCTGTTGGTGAGGCTGAGTTTTCCACTGATGACGATGACTCACAGCGCCTGAGCTAGAGGCTGGAGCTGGGAATGAGACTTGGCTAGGAAAAGCCGCAGTTCGAAAGCACGCCTGGGCCTGCAGAGGTATGTCTGAGTTCCTTCAGTAAAACCCCAGTACCTGATTGTGGGAACACAGCACCCCCCGAAGACCACCCTGAGGCCCTGCAGGAGATAAACCATAAATGGGGATGAGCAATCCTGCAAAAGCTCACTGTGATATCAAAGCTGTTGTGTTAGCAAGCCGGAGCCCCAGCTCCTAAACCCCAAGAGATCCCATAGCCCCCCAGAACTATTTGCATCCTCAACCTCCAAAGAGAAACTGGCTTTTGATTAATGGAAGGCCCAGATTAAGATCTTCGAGCAAGGAAGACAAAGGTTGGCTCCAATCTTTGGTGGAGAAATAATTCACCCAGGGGCAGAAGCAAAGAGAGAAGGGAGCCTATCCTGGGATGGCAGTTCATGGTCAACCAGTGACAATATTTGGGAACATGACATGACTTTAGATGATGCCTCTCAAATTTCTTCTAACCCCACCCTTGGGACTAGGTTCTTCATGAGACAGGTATAAAAGACCTACTGGAGTCCCGATAGAGCTGCACTCACAGATAGGGGAGCACTCCCCCATCTCCTCTTGTGAGGACACTGCAAGGGAAACCACTGGGCAATAGGACGAGGTCGGGAAGAGTCTGTGGAAGTGACGTCCACTCCACTATCAATGGTTTGGGGATTTTCCACTTATATCAAGCAGTAGTAGTAATGAGCATCACCTGAGGAGGCCACTAAAAACCCATTATGATCAAGCACCCACCAAAGGAGGGAAGAAAATCAGGACACTCGGCATCCCAGTAATTTCTATGTAAGTGACTGAGGGGAGGCTTGGGATCAAAGTCCACTTCCAAAGCTAGTGAGTGGTATGACAAGCATTGAAGTCATATTTAAATTGCTTATCTGGAGGTGTATGGCCTTGTGGCATGAAGGGCCACCAGTCCAGATCCATGGTGGGAGAGCCTGTCCTTCCCGTCCACATCTGCCAATTCCCCTCCCACTCTGCTCTCTGCTTCTCTCTGTCCCTCAGGCCCCAGAAGCGGCACCCTTCACCAGCACCCCGCCTGCCAAGAAACTCCAAGTCACTAATATGACCTCTGTAAAAACCTGACAAGGTTGAAGAACACCTCCCATGACTTTCACCTTTTGCCACACCAGACACAGCAGTACCAAAGCCACAGTGCCTTCCCTGGAGAGGCTGACTTCTCCATGGCCAGAGACTAGGAAAGGCATCTGCTACACAGGATTTTTCATTTCATAGGATCAGCTCCAACCAAATCAGCAGAGCACCGTTACTACGGACCATCTGCCAGGACCCGGAAACAGCCCTGTTACATAAAGGGGCTGGTGAAACAAAATTTATTAAACTGGATTTTTCCTCTAGACAAAGCCCTTCAAGTCTCTCTTAGGAGGATCGGGCAGGATAGTGGAAGGTCTCTGGGCAAGGCACCCATGGGGTCCTAATCCTGACTCTATGGGACTTATGGGACTTCCCCAGGCTTCTGTTTTCTCAAATTTCAAATAAAGATGAGATGGTCCCTCTCAGCATTATAATTCCATGTCTCCTTATTATTTTCATCAAATTGGCAAAAAAAAAAAAAGTAAGCATATTTTGATATTTGATACTGCAAGGTTATTTTTCTAAAAAAGATCACTACCTTCACAGTTGTGGGTTTAAAAGAGAGCAGTGGGGACTGGAGCCACAGACACTGGAGCTGGCTGGAGGAGAGCACATGAAGGAGAAACCAAAGGTTGGAACCTTCGATCAGGCCAGGTAGGAAACGCCCGAGCAAATCTCAAGTAACTTTGCCAAGAAGCAGCACTGCTACTGATGCCTTGCCTCTGCACACAGTAATTTTCAGTTGACGAGGTGCTTTCACATCCAGGATCTTACTCAAGCCTCACAACACCCTCAAAGTTGACATGGTGATATCGTTGACCTCCATTTCACACCAGGCACAGTAAGGCTAAGAAACTAGAGATGCTGACTGCTCTTCGGTTTCCTCGCACGTAGAATGGGTGTGAGCCTTACTCGGCAAACTCTGTGTAAGGATTAGATGATTTCAGAGAGTGCTGGCGAAATGCCTGGCACGTAGTGCATCCTTGATAAACGTGGGTAACCTCCCCAACACACCCCCATCTCCTCAGGGCAGTGTGAGACGAGCTCCAAAGCTGCTCATCTTTAGGCCCCTAAGAAATGCTTCGAGATGGAAGGTGACATGGTGGCTTCCTCAGTGACCTTCCATGTGCCCTGAGACAGCTTCCCAGAAGGCAGACCAAGGAGCCAGATAACCCCTGTCCCCTACCATTCTCGCAGATTCTAATAGTCACCCCAGCTCATGGATAAATGGGGTTCCCCTGAAAATCCAGTATACCTCAAAATCAATCACAGGGATGAGACCTGAAGCAAAAAGCAGGCATGAGGCCTCAACACAGGAACCTGAACAAGCCACCTGCATGGAGGCAGAGCCTTCTCCTGCACTGTTCCCCTCCCCTGCAGAAACCTTCAGCGGCTCCCTCCACTGCTCACAGAATAAAGCCTGAGTAAGGACCCATGCCATTTATACTTAAACATTTCCAGTCCCTTCCCATTCTGCTTGGCCCTGTATTAAGCAAACTGTACCAAGGTGCAGTTTCCACTTCTACATCTTTGTCTGCAGTATTCCTTCTGCCTAGAATGTCTTCCCCTCACCTTTGCCTGTTCAACGAATATTTTTTGAGTAAGAGGGTGAAGGAACGGAGAAAGGAACATATGAATGAGTGAATGATGTACTATATCTCTGTGAGGCAGACTAATTAGGGATTATGATTTTCATTAAACAAATGGATAAGGAATTTCAGGTCCAGGGAGTCTAAATGACTTGCCCAAAATCACACAGCCAACAAGCAGCCAAATCAGAACTTGAACCTGGCTCTTCAAGACTACTTTGGCTTCCTCCTGAGGTAAAAAGACACTCAGAGATTAGGAAAAAGCAGATCCAAGATTCCTCAAAATGGGCCACTTTCATCTTGGCACACATCTGAGAGCACTTTAAGGCACTGGCTGTTACTATGATTATTGAGAGTTCCCGTGAGACAGGCAAGGTCCCTCAAGAAAGGGCAAGCACAGTACCATCTGTTAAGAACCTAAAAATGATGGTGAAATTACAGGCCAGTCACTTACAGCTTACTTTCAGAGAGCTCTTGGAACAAATCAATCCCACCAGGAAAGAGAAATATTCCTTGAATGGAAACTGAGCCCTTCCCAGACCATCTGGTGAGCTTGCAGTATGGCTGGTGCCACCATCCACCATGGACAGATGAGGAAGCCAAGGACCCACGGCAAGGCCTTGTAGACATGCAAAAGCAAAGCTAGTCCCCAAACCCTGGGCCACTAGGCAGGGCTGTCAGCCTGAGGATGCTGAGGCTCTCAGCCCTGGGCTTCTCTAAGAAGCTAGGAAGAAGGCAGGGCCACAGGCTAGGTCTCCAGAGCACAGTCACTAAAAATGAAATAGCTTCCACATCGAAAAGCCAGTTAGCAATTCCATTCAGCCAGCCCACACTGAGTCTCTTTCCTGACACCAGAGGAGGTCCAGGAATGAATGAAACAGACCAAGTCCTAACCCAAACCCTGTGGGGCTCACATGTGGTGAAGAGAGAGCGACAACAAATAATAAACAATAATGACACTATGGTTTCAGGCAGTGAAAACCACTAACATGAAAAATAAAGTAAGACAGGAGCAGAGTGTGGCTAGGATAGGCTAGTGATGGTTACTTTCAATGGGGTGAATGGGGGGGTCTCTAAGAGAAGTGACAGTTGGGCAGAAAGCAGTGCAAGTGTGGCAACAGCTTGTAGGGATCAAGTTGATGAGCACTCCTGACAGAGGGGACTGCTAAAGGACAGACACAGAGGGGAAAGGCTATTTACCACCGGTCACCAGCCCCAAGCCTGCCCCATAAATGCCTGCTCTTTACTGCTACCAAGGCCTCCTCAGCCCCTAGCAGCCCACAACTCTCCTAAACCTTTCTCCAGGAAGAGAGAAAAATATTCGTGCCCCCTGCTCCACAGCCTGGGCATCACCTGCTGCATTTCCAGTGCAGACATTTTGAGGGGAGGCAGCAGGATGAAATGAATACAATCTTTGACATCAAACAGCATGGTCCAAGTGTCTGCTTTGCTTAACTAGCAGCATTACTTTAAACAAGCCACTCTGCCTTTCTGAGCTTCGATTTCCTCACCTGGAATTCAAGGGACGTGAACTCCACCTCCGAGGGTTATGAGGGGTATGTAAGTGGCAGCACCTAGCAGAGTACCTAGTACATGGTAAATGCTTGACAAAGATTGGTTCCCTGCCCTACTCTGACCCCATCGGAAATTAAAATAAAATTTTTTGTGCTAGCTCATGTTCACTACAGTGTGCCTATGGCAGGGCCCTAGGCCTGTCCATCTGCTGGGTGTGGGGGCTGTGAGATGACCCTTGGTAATTCCGTCACAGCACAGCCTGATGGGAGGGCCTTGCCAGGGAGGAGAATGGGGCAGACAGGAGAAAAGCAAAAAAGACAATAAACACTGCCCTTACTGTGGGGCTTAAGGGGTGTGTGGAAATCATTAGAGCCAGACACACAAAGAAACCAGGATCAAGGCAGACAGTTAACTGCTGACCCTCTCCCTTCCCACCTCTGGCTCAACAGCCCAGGGCCCAGGTCCTTGTCTCCCGGCTCCCCTGTGGGGCAGCCATAGACCAAACCGATCTCATTTTTTCTCACAAGCGAGGGTATTAACTTGGATATTAACTCGTGGTGAGACCTTAGGTAGCCCTTTCCCTCTCTGAGCCTGAGTTCTCCCATCCATCCATAAAAAGAGGATAGGGCCTGGGGTGACCTCCAGGGATCCTTTCAGCTCTGACCTTGCTAATTCTGACTCTGGCCCTACCCACCTCACCCCGAAGGCTGTTTGCTGGCCCACTGCTGCCATCTGGTGGCCCTCAAGGGTCAACTGCACTTGGCTTTGGCCAGGGTTCCTGACAAGCCCCTTATTCGAATGCACATATTTCTAAGGGTGAATCGTGCTTCTGCTTCAGCTAGACACAAATTGCACTTCTCTGGACCACAGATCAATTGGTATTCCTTGCCAAATACAAATACCAAAAATAACACCAGAATTTCATCTCTCTAGCAGAGATAACACACCGCAGCTGAGAGTCTGACCTCCTGCCTAGAGAAAGTAATCTGCCCAAGGTCACACAGCTGCCTGGCTCCTGGACCAGTGCACAACTCCACTTTACCACAATGCTTAGAGCTGGTGGGCATCCTGGAAACCAAAAATAAAGTCAGCCCAGGGCCAAGGAAACAAAGCCTTTGGAATGTGGGAAGCAAATTGTCAGGATTCCTTGCAAACCTCAAGTAATGGTAAGAAAGGACATGTGAACATGTGAGCAATGCTTGAAGAAATTCACTGGAAATAACAAACTTGAGGTGCCCAAGGTATCTCTTGACCTTGGAGGGCCTCATTCACGAGAACTCCTACAGGATTCCAGGCTGAGCAACCTGCCAGAGGGTGAGGGAGACACAGTGGGGTAGTAGCATGTGTCTGCAAGTACATCTCCCACTGCACAAATTCCTCAGGATAGAGTTACAGCTTTTCTGTTCTATCTCCAGACCTCTAAGCATCTGGCCAGAAGAGGCCAAAAAAGCTATATACGAACAGATCCCTTACATTCCTGCACAATCGTGGGACCTGTCCATCCATTGTGGATTCAACTGATCACACTCTTGGCTCTGTCTACAGTCTTCTTCTAAACCCTATAGTGCAGACCTTGAAAAAAACATTCTGTGTGACTTTATATAAGTCACTTGCCTTTTCTGGCCTTCACTATCTCACATGTACAGCATAATTAGGGTTCTATTGGATGATCTTCAAAGTCCTTTTAATTCTAAAATTCTAGAATTTGAAACCATATCAGGGCAAATCAAGGCTACTCTTCACCTGCAGAGCAGATATGAGAAAGGAGAAAGTAGTTAAACAATGCTTCCCTCACGTGGTTTAATGCTGTCACTACACCCTCTCAGTCCTAAACCCTATCACTGAACTCCATTTAATCCCACCCTGAACTCTGAACAGAAGAGAAATGGGCTGCAGCCAGCAGAAGAGACAGCAGAGACGCCAGGCTCCAGGAACCTCTGAGTAGGTTCCACACCAGTGGAAAAACTCTCCATTTTTAGGAACAAGTACATATTGGAGCTCAAAGGACCTTCTGTGACCTCTAATTTCTCTCTTCAGATGAGGAAACCAAGGTTCAAGGATGTTCAGAAAGGCTTTGCCTGATGTCACAAAGCTGACTCACAACTGAGCCAAAAATAGACTCACTTTCCTGCCTCCTTTCACAGTCTCTTTCCTCCCAAATGAGGCCCATGGAAGTAATCTGTCAAGGATTTACACCTGGAAAGGGGTAGCAAAGGGGCCAGTACCCTGCACCAAGGGACAAGGAACTTTATTCATTAATTTAACATTTATGGGCAATATAATCAGACTGCAAATTACATAGTCAGCACAGAAAATATAAAAGAAAACAAAATTCACTCATAATCCCACCAATCAGAGATATTATCCTGGCATATTTCCTTCTAGTCTTTTCTATGCAAACATCCTTTTAAAAAAATTAAAAGTTACAGTGTAGTAACCTATTGCAATCTACTCTTTTCACTTACTATATCATGAGCATATTCCTCTGTCATTAAATATCCTTCTTAAACATCCTGGTTAATGGCTACATAGTCTAACATATGGTTGTACCATAATTTACTTAAGCAACCCCCCTACAATCTCATTTGTTTTTGTCATTATAACTTAGGTTGCAGTGAATTGCAATATTCTTAATATTCTAACATCCATAATTATTTCTTTAGGCCAGTTTTAATATTTTATAGAATGAAATTTTAGAGCTGAATGGCCTGTAGAAATATGTCTGCAACCTCCTATGACCCAGATAGGAAGGAGACCAGAGAGTTTCCTGTCTTGCCCAAGGACAAAGAGAAAGCCACAAAACCCATTCCCAAACTCTCCACCCATTAAAATGTGACCTTCCCAAAGGATTTCACACCCTTTCTGACCACCCTCCTTCCCCCAGAACCCCAGAGCCTTCAGTGTCTGAGCCATGCCTCTGGCTTTGTCACAGTCTTTTTTCTTCTTCCATTAAGTATTTCATTTGTGCATCCAACTATAAGATTCCTGAAGGTAGTCCTGGATTTTATATTCCCCTGTATTCTGTAGATAGTGCTACAAACATATAGATAAGCATTCCAGAAATTCCTGCTGAAGGATCAAGGATAACTAAGAATTTTCTTCCTTATTACCTGGGAGAGTGTTATTGGCAATAGTTGGAGAAAGATGCCTCTTTGAAGAGTAAAAAAAGTTCAGTAAATGAATTAGAGCATTCTGAGATGCCTTCAACATGGAATTAGAGCATCAGGCTTGAGGACAAAAGACCAGGTTCAAGTTTTAGCTCTGCCCATCTGTGTGAACCAGAGCAATGCCATTAATCAATTAGGGACTTTGTCTGTGAAGATGCTAACACCCATCTTGCTAACTTCATATGAGAAAATATATGTGAAAGCACTTTAAAGTGGTCCACGAGAGCTGACTGCTGTTGTAGTATCATAAATTAAAATACATCTGCTGTCTATGGCCATAACACCCTGAACAAGCCTGATCCTGTCTGATATTAGAAGCTAAGCAGGGTCAGGCCTGGTTAGTACTTGGATGGGAGACTACCTAGGAAGACCAAGTGTTGTACGTGTAAAAAGTAAAAATAAAAATAAAGAATTGTAAGCTGATAAAGTCCTTGCAATCTGTAAGATCAACCAAGGGTTGCCTCGCCTATAAAAAAAAAAGAAAGAAAAAAAGTACAATTTGCTTCCATGAATCCTGGAATGGCCTCCTGACCCTTGCTCCAAAGGTACCATCTCCTAGTTTCTATTCCATGCACAAATCCATTAAGAGATCTATGGCTACACGTTTCAGGTAATAATCAGTGTTTTCTTGAAGCAGAACTTTATGTACAGAAGGAACTATTTTATTATTCCTGCTTCAGGTCCCCGGGTTTGATTAGTTAAGTCATCCACACTTCCTCATCATCTCTGGAGAGAATGTGACAAGGTGAACAGAGCACTGGATCCAGAGCCATGAGACCTGAGTTCTGTCCTAGCTCCTTCACTCACTCCCTGTGCTTCCTCCTCTTCAGCCCTCAGTTTCCCCATCTCTAAACTGAGGGAGTCAGGTCTCATCCATTCCTGACAGTCTAAGGATTCTAGGATAAAAACTAATGACTTAATAATAAGCAAAAAATATCCATTTCAAAATAGTCCTTTCAGCTCAGTTTGACTTTCAACTATCGGGTTTCCAAAGTTCTAAAATACAAACATCATGAATTCCAAAGCACCTGCTTTAAATAGAGCCCATGAGGTCAGACTCTCCCTGAGCTCGGCTGAGGTTTCATGATATATGGTCCCAAAGAAAATGGAGTAATACACACTGTCACCCTCTTCTGGAAAGGCCCCAAAACAGAAAAATCGGCATTACATATATTTATAAACTCAGTTTAGTGTGAATCAATGTCTGGGCTTGGATTTCACTAATGCTTAGACATCAAATGCAACAAAATATTTCTTGGTCTGTGACACTCGAAGAAAGGAGAGTAGTCCTTTCCACATATGCTGTGCAATACTCACTTTAGAGAAAAAGAAGAATAAAAAATATTTCAACTAAAGGATATAATCAAGACCCAAGAGAGCAGCAATGGGAGGGGAAATATTGTACTGAAAAGCAGAACTGAACTTCTAGCTTAAAAGCTGCCATAAAGTCACCTCCTCTCCTCTCTGTTTCAGTCTTTTCGTTTCCAAAGTTTCTTCTTCCAACTCTGATGCTCTAAAACTCCTAAGACTCTAGTACTTTCTTAGGCAACACTGCATACATAAAGCATGTCAAGCACTCTGCTTTTGCACTTTTTCTATCCATAGCCTTTGTGAGACCACAAGGCCACTTGGGGACACTGCCTGGCTCAGGGAAAGTGTCCAGAATCCCAAAAGCAACTAGATTCTAGACATTCTGACCAACCCCACACTAAGGTTTGAATCTTATGTAAATCATTCTCTTTGAAATTCTAACAAATCACCAGCAACTTTCCCTGAGCATTTGTAAGCACTGATCTTTCTGCACTCTCCAGAAGGGTCTTAAATCAACCTGTTACCTGTCCAGACACATTCATACCCAGACCCACAGAGACTCTGCCAGAAGAAGAAAATGTGGAGCACCTGATCTCAAGAGAACTCCAGAGTTGCAAAGGGCAGAGGGAGCAAATGGGTACTGAACCGACACATGAGCTCAGTCCTGTGACAGACACTGGAAGCTTTAATACATCATCTCATTTCATCCTCATACAAAGTCAGCAATATTTGCCTATTTTCCTAATGAAAAAATAAGCTCAAAAAAGTTAGGATTTTTTCATCCGTCCAACATGTATTGAGTATCTACTTCGTATGTGCCAAGTATTTTGCTAAGCACTAGGATGCAGTGCTGAACAAATCAAACATGACCCCTGTCCTCAGGGAGCTTACAGTCTACAGTAGGGGTGTGGGTGGGGGATGGGGTATCAGGCAAAGGGTCCTAAAAAAAAAAAAAAACAGCACAAAGGACAGGCTGTAGTGCTCTGAGAACAGATAAAAGGGATGTTAAAGTCATCACCTGAGCAGGTGATGACTAAGTTGAAGTCTAAAAAGAAAAAAAAAAGATATAACTAAGTCATAAAGAAAGAACGCAGAGGTACGTGTGCCAAACAGAGGGAACATCAGGTGCAAAGGCATTATGGAGGAAATACGTGATACATTCAAGGTACCAAGGAAAGGCCAGAGTGGAGATCAACTAGAGATCAAGAGCTCGCACGGTACGAAAGGGATTAAAAAGGCAGGCAGAGGGCAGATCACACAAGGCCTTGTAGGAACACTAAGGATTATGTTTTTGTCATAACAGCAATGGGAAGCCATTGAGATATGACACAGTGGGTATGAAAGGTCTTCCAATCTTCCATCTGAGGCATGAAGAACAGACTGGAGGGGAGAGGAAGTGAGTGTGGAAAGATCAGAACACCAGTCAGAGGCCACTGCAGGATCCAGGCAAGAGGTGCCAGTGGCCTGAACTATAGTAGCAACGGAGCTGGAGAGAGGTGGGGTTGCCCACAGCCACACAATCAAGAAGCCAACAGCGCTGAGATTCAAAGCTAGGCCTGTCTGACTTCAAAGCCCATGTTTCTCTCTACTTTGCCACTTATTCATTAATTATAAATCATCTACTCTGTGCCAGGCCTGTGCCAAGTGCTGAGGATACAGCCATGAAGAAAACAGACAACTATTCTTATGGAATTTAGAGTTTAGACATTAGACAAAAAAGAGTACACATATCAATTTTTTATATATAGTTAGATAGATGTATATATCACAAATTGAGATGAGACAATCGTGTGATCAGAGATTTTTAACAGGGAAAATTACCTATAAGGACATAAAGATCTTCCAAACTATTGATAATATAAAAGATCCACTTGCCAGCTGCATGAGGGTAGAAGACTTTGGGAAACTGCCTGTCAGAGTTGAATACAGAGCATTGCATCCCTGGCCAGCTCAGGAGCCCTCAGGAGAGAAGCTGGTATGTCTCAATCTTTGCACAGACCCTGTTGAAATAGAAGTCTTTCTAAAAGTAACTGCTAACTCCTTAATATACTCACAATATACTCAATATATCTGAACCTCAGGCACCCCTCATTTATGTATGTACAGCATTTTACAGTTAGTTGGGATCTTACACACAGATTCATTCATTTGAACCTCACAGCGGTCCTATGTACAATGCAGGCAGGTATAAATATCCTACTTGTGAGAAGAGGAAATTGAGGCCTAGACAGGTGAAATGACTAACCAAAGTAACCAAACTAGGACGGCACTCAGACCTGCCATCCAGCTCTCACTTATAGAAGAAGCACCTTGGGCCAGGAAATCGTGAATCTCAGATAAGACAGCTGCAGGTGACTGCACCTGGATAAAGTCACCCAGGAGTCCCATGAAGTTCCTAACAACAATGATCAGGGACATTAAGCAGCTTGGGAAAGGTTTCTAGAATGCAGCTCCACCAGTCTGAAACACAGGTACCCTTGCCAACTTTCCCAAATTAGAACAGGTTGGCTTGGACTCTTTCCAAGTGCCTCTGACTAACAGAGAAAAGTATTTTTCCATCGCAAACACTGCAGGCAGACACCAGGCTCCTGAAGGGGAGGGCAAAGACTATACTACATCCCTGATTCCTGTATAGACAAACTGTAAAATTATCCCGACCCATGAGCTGATGCTTCAGCTGAGCATTGAGAATGGCAGTCTTGGGCATCTTTTTCTCAATCTTGGCATGACTAACTTTTGGGGCTGGGTGTTTCCTTGTCGTGGGGGGCTGCCCTTGCATTGTAGGATGTTTAGCAGCATCCCTGGCCTCTACCAACTAGATGCCAGTGGCATCTCCCTGCCACATATTCTAACAACCAAATATGTCCCCAGACATTGCAAATATCCCCTGGGGAACAAAACAAAACAAAAAAAAAATCACCTGTGATTGAAAATCGGTGTTGTAGGGCCTACAAAGAAGGGAAAAAGCAAAGTCCACCCCCTTTCTCTCATCCTAACCCATCCCATCTTACTGAAGATATATATGGTCACTGTGCATAAACTCTTTTTTTTTTTTTTTAAGCAAAATCACGTAAGTAAAGCCTTCCCAAACAAGACGGAAAGCAGCCTCTGCACTAATGTGGCTGCAGGAACAATCCACTGCTGGAGCTTGTGAAAATACCCAGACTCAAATATCAGCTTGTTCCACTAACGAGCTGCTTCCAACCCTGTGAGCAAATCTTGCTCCCATTAACGTGAGCATCGAAGTCTGATTAAACTGGAAGCCCTGGCTGTTTTTCTCAATGACACTGGGCCAGGGCAAAGGTTTCCACTGCTGCTACAGGGAATGAAGAATGGGTGAACCAAATAGCAGAAGACTCTCATTTACCCCAAATTCAGTACTACAACCAGGACACTCAGACATTCCTGCTTTTTACCATATTGGACTAAGGAGAAAGGGAGAAGTGACAAAGTACATAAACAAGAGATCTGAATTAACAAGTTAATTAAACAGCTGAACCATTACCAAAAAATCACGCTCTCGAGCGGAGGCAGAGACCTGAGGATGAGCTCCAGAGCCGCTAGGGTGACTCAGACAGTGCCACATACGTGGGTTCCAACCTCCAACCCTGAGGGCCGGGCTGTTGGCTCAGACATAGAAATCAGCAACAGTTACAATGCTCAAGGCTAGAGTCAAAGAAGCAGCATCTTTATGTCTTTCATTAGTCAGCTACCTAACTAGTTAAAGGGTTCACTGACAAGACCCAAACAAACTCACTACCATTTGGTAGTAAGTATATTTCACTACACAGCAATTCTTTGAAGACTGACTAACCACGAAACACCTACTTGTTAACACCCAATTACTCACACTACTGCTAGTTTCTCTGCTACTTCTGCATGCTGTACTTAGTACTATTGTTGCACATCTCATACTGCAATGTACTGAAATTTGATAAAAAGTCTGTCTCCCCTAGTGAACAGTGGGCTCCTCAAGGGCAGGGTTTATACCTAGCACAAGGAATGGTACACAAACAGATCCCCACCAACCATGTGATGGGCAGATGGGTGCACGGATGGTGAAGTCTGCCATCTCTAAATTCTTAGACTTAAGCCTATCCACACATTATAGTGGGAAGGCAGAGCCCATGTCTTCACTCTTTTTTCTCCAAGGTTTATCAGCACATTGCTCAATAGGTCCCCAATAAACCATAACTGATTTGGTCAGACTTTTAAATCCGAGGAGACAAACTGAAGCCTTCTGTTCGTGGACCAGTGACACCAGGGAAGGTCAGAAATCCTAGCTGTCTATCCTGCCTCATAAGCATGTGACTCTGTTTAGTTTCTTTTTAACTGGAAACAGTTTAATGTAGGAAATGAATACATTCTCTGCTAGGCAGTGGCCATAAGAAGTGAACAAGAGTAACATGGTGCCTTACCTCATAGAGCTCACAGTCTAGAGGAGAAGACAGATGTTAACAATTATATAAATAAGCAGCTACTATGCTCAGTGAGTCTCTATAAAAAAAAAAAAATTTGTAGATGGACCCAATCTTCAAGAGAAAAAACAGCCAGGGCTTCCAGTTTAATCAGACTTAGCTGCCCACATTAATGAGAACAAGATTCGCTCACAGGGTTGGAAAGTCATGATTTTCCCTCAAATGAATGACATATTCTCCTTAGAGCATCTTTCTGACATAAATACAGAAAGTTTATTATACACCTTTGTTATATAGGCCTCTGTTCCGAAATGATTATAAAATGTTTTAAAAGACCAGTTAACAGATCTTAAGTTTACACCTGTGTCCATGTGTTCAAGTGTGTAGTATATGGGACTTACCAAGGACAACTGAAGCTGACCTGAAAACCTACAAAAGCCAGGAAGTACTAGAATAATAGCCACCAGACATTCAGGAGTCTAGAGATCCACGCAAAGCTAACAAGCAGGCTGAAAGCAGGCAAAGGGAATCCTGAGAACCCCGCAAGTTCTGAAGGCCTTGACATGATAGTAGAGCTTAGAAATTACAAACTGCCTGTCTGGGAAACATCGAGTAAATCAGCAGGACTCTAGGAAGCAGGGGAAAGAGAAGCAATGAACACAAAGACCCCAAGAACAAAGTAGGAATACGAAGACCAGGAAAGCACTGCCCTAGGGGAAAGATGAGAAATAAGAGTCTCGAGAAAAGATAAAGATGCCAAAAGCTGGATGGCATTGCATGATAAGTTAACATCTGAGGGAAGATATATGAAATGTCTGAATCAATGTACATAGTTTAAGATTTATAAAAACCTAAATCAAAATACCATGCCAACTATGATTCAAAATAATCTCCTACCTCAGTCTTTAAATATTTATCTTTAACCTGACAGTTTCTTCTGCTTTTGATTTAGACTCAGGTGGAATTGCAAATAAAGTCATCTCTTTCACTATGACAAGGCAGACTCCCCAACGACCTGCTGCAATGGGTTCCTTCTCAAAACCTCATGGAGAGAAGGGCCAGCAACCTAAACCAAAATTGCCTTTCTGGGTGCAAACCTGTGATCCAGAGAGAAAAGCCACATGGCTGATTGCAGAGTCAGATCCTACGTCCTCCCCCTTCCCAGTCCTAAAAGCTTTTCATCAGTAAAAACCAACCTACTTAATCCTAAGCATTCAAGGCTGTTTAGACAGCTGTCCCCCAGCTGCTCTCACCAACCGCAAATTCTCGGCTGCTCTCTTACCTGTCTGAGCGACCAAGTGTGTCCAGCCACTCCAGACGGCAGTGACCTTTTCATTCTGAAAATAATGTGCTTCTATTTTCTGGGGCATAGGAAGGAAAGCAGCCTGGGAAGCCAGTTGCCCGTGCTTGTTGCTTCCCCAAACATATAGCTCTCCTGCATCTTAAACAAACAGAAGGAGAACAAAAGAAGTGAAGGACATTAGTCCAAAATAATGGGAAATAATAGAAGTCTGGGGAAAAAAAGTCGTTAAAAGAAGTTGTATTATTCTTACACCACAATGTTGAGTAGAGCAAAGCAAGATAAAAAATTCATGTACAACCTAACAACATGTAAGATTTTTTTTAATTCTGTAACTAAAAAACAAGGTCAAATGTTCTTAGTTTGTCAAGGAATAGAAACATGAGAGATTTTTTTTTATTAATTCATTCAATAAATACTTATTCAACATCTACCATGTACAAGACATGTTTCTGTTTCTACATTTTTTAAAATATATATGCTTGTACCCTTTGCTGGGAAAAATGTTAACTTTTTTAAATAACAGGTTAAAAGATATATTTTTAAAGCTTAGATTTTTCAAACATAAGATTATTTCACTACAAGCTCTATCCAGCAGACAATATAATGTCACCACATCACGTCTGTGTAGCACTTCAACTCATCTGAACCTCATAATCCCGTGACATAAGCAGGAATGCAACTGACTGACATTGTGACTTAATAGAAAAAAACAAATTCAGAGTCAAGTGACTCTGACTTCTATTCCTGGATCTGCTAACTAGCTATTGACCTTGGACAAATCACTTCCTCCCTAAGCCTTAGTTTCACCACTACACTAGAGGTTGGTCTAGACGGGCAGACAATAAAACTGATGACACTGGTAACAAGAGACTGCTGTGTGACTGTGGCAAACCAGAGGGCACATGCTTATCTAAAAAACGTTCATGTTCAAAAAACTTTTTAACTGGAAGCCAAACAAATGGGACCATGGGCTATAATTGGGCCTATGAATCTACAGTCTGTGACTCCTTGGATGATGCTAAGGGCTTTTCCAACCCTAATATTGTAAGGTTCTACACTGTACTGTATAGCACACAGTACACATATGCAGCTTCTGAACACTTGCAATATGACTAGTCCAAAACAAGATGTGCTAGAAGACAAAAAAGCACAATGGATTCCAAAGACTTAGTACAAAAAAAAAAAAATAGAGCATAGTTCATTAGTAATTTTCATACTGATTACATGTTGAAATAATATTTTAGATATGTGGGGGTAAGTAAAATATTTAAATTTCTTCACCTGTTTCTTTTTACTTTTTGAACTGTGTCTCACATTGTTTCTATGAAACAGAATTCTTCTAGAAGATAAATTAATAAAGACTCAGAGCTTCTAAATGATTTTTTTCTCTCACAGTATAACTGGCTATGCAACCACCCACACATTTGACACACCCAGCTCAAGATCACACAGCTAATAAGGAGTCAAGCAGGACTAGAAGCACGGCCTTCTGCTTCCACTGCATTGTATGATCTCCCAATAAAGCTTTTTAGAATTGCTTGCCCTATGGCAGTCTGGTATATTCTCAAAAACAGATCAAAAGCAAAACAGTATCATTAAAAGACATTAGACCAAGATTCAGGGTTCAAGTCCTAGATCTGCTGCTCAATCATTCTGATGTCGGGCACATCACTTCACATCCTGAGCGTCTTGTTTCATCAAGTCTAAAATGAGGGAGTATAAATAGGTGAGTCATTGTGTCACCCATATGACCTTGCAGCACTGACATTCTGCAGCTCTATGCTATACTTCACACCCAGGGAAAGGGAAACATCCCTGGACTTCACCAGGGTGTGTAAAGTATAAGGAGCTTTTACAAGAAGGCAGAGGAGACCCTCAGCAAAGTCTCAATGCATTAAATGGCCTGATTAGCTACCAAGATGCCACGACCATGAGCCTGTGTCTGTAATAAGCCTTCATTTATCTTAGAAAGTCTAAATCATCTTTGTGCAAAACTGTCTTCCACATCCATATCATCACACTTTTGCAAAATTAAATTCTGCTGCTGCAATGCCAAATAGTTATATAACCTACAATACCTCCAGAGAAAAGGTCCGAAGAGCACTGAACAAGATCCAATGTGTTAACAGCCTGAACTAGACCAGGAATGAGGGATCTTAATCTTGATAATTTTTAACTGACATTCAAAATAGCAAAAAAAAAAAAAAAAAAAAAAAAAAAAAAAAAAAAAAAAAAAAAAAAAAAAAAAAAAAAAAAAAAAAAAAAAAAAAAAAAAAAAAAAAAAAAAAAAAAAAAAAAAAAAAAAGAAAAAAAAAGAAAAAAAACACTTACTTTATGAATATACTAAAAATCACAAGACTGTACACTTTAAAAGGGTGATTTGATATATGAATTATAGCTCAATAAAATAAAAATTCAACATCTATGTTTTAAAAACACCATAATTGCTCCACATATGAAATAACTTCACTAATTACAAATTCTTTTAAAGAAATTGATGTTAGCAAGCAATTAGAAAATCTCTAGGTTTACATATTGCCAGCCATTTCAAATTAGAACAGAGTAGAAAAATATCATAGCCTACTCTTATTCTCAGAAAAAAATGCCTTTTCCAACCCTCATGGAACATGGGCATGAAAAAGTCACTTCCCACCCTGGGGCTTCCAGTCCTTCCTCTACTACTGGCATTCATTCATTCAAATCTACCTAATATAAGACAAAGGCTAAAATTTATTAAATAATAAAGTATCTGTAGTTCAGAATTTGTAAAGTATTTAAACTCATATGTCTGTATTCTGGAAACGACAGCTTCACAGATGGACTGCATTGCAAATTTGACGTTGAAGAATGCAGTCACCACAATTTGCATTTACTGTGTACACACCTTAATTTCCACATAAAACACTGGAAATTCAATGCATGAAAGTCACTTCCCTTTGCTCAAAAATGTAATGCAATCAACTCTCCCTGGGAAGTCTTATCTAATAAATTTCTCAGAGCTATAGTCTCCAGTCTACCAGCAGAGGGCAGAGCAATCTGGGCTTTGAAAGAGATAACCTATGGAAAAGATAACCTTCACTTTGAAGAAAATGCTGCATTGTCATTAGAAAGTTTATACTGTATTGGCTGGGTGTGTCAAATGTATGGATGAATGCTCAGCCATACAGTTTAGTGTGAGAGAAAACATTAGAGGAGATCAAAGAGATGGAACAGAGAAATAAATTACAGAAATATATCAAGATAGATTAGAAAAACATATACATAACTAGGCAGAGATGTATGAATGCACAGATTAGATAGAAAGATACAAAGATGAAAGATTAAAAATAGAGATATATAGTTAAATAAAATAGAGTAGATAAATATAGAAAGAGCAAACAGGGAGATAAATGAATTAGATATAGGTGAATAAAATAGGTTAGTTTGAGATTAAATAGCTTGAAAGGATAGCTAGAGAGTTTTGATAGTTATATTAGACACTGAAACAGTTTAGATGGATAAGATAGCCAAATGTTACATATAAATATACTGTTGGTTATATGATCTGACAATCACAATTACCCTGAGAAAAAGATATTCTTATCCCTATCATACAGCTGAAAAAACAAACTCAGGAAATGAAGTGAGTGCTTTATATGTATTTGTCTCAGAACTACCCACAAAGTATTTTATATACAAGGAAGTGGTCTCAGGAGGGTAAAGTGACTTGCCTAAGATATCACCAGTAGTAGCACCAGAATTCTGACTCCAAACTCTATGCCCTTCCCTTTTTATCCCAATACCACCACTCAATGTAAAAACACGGCATTCTGCACAGCATATTAAACTGAAAGAGCTGGTACCCACCTGTCACTGAAGCTGAGTGACCCGCGCCGGCAACGACACATACTGCTTTAGAATGGTCTAGGCCTACAAAAAAAATTTTTTCTTTAGAAAAAGACAGACAGGGCAGAGAACAAACTGGGCAGAGAAGGGACTCAGGGAACACCAACAAGGCCTGGAAAAAAAACTGTCAGCCAGTGCAGGCAGGTCTGAGTCAGCAGCATCTTACTAGCCAGTAAGATGGCTAACATTGTAGGAAGAATGGTTACATACCATGGGAGTGAGCAAGTAAACCAATATAATGAGGATAAGGAAGCCATATTTCTCACTACCAGAGAGGAGAGGAAAGGCACAGATACGAAAAGGTATAAGGCTACAATCAACCATGTGTTATTGAATTGTAACTGGAGAAATTGGTGTAGACTCGTGGTTTCTAGTAGAGAGAGAAATAGATATAAGCGTACGTATGTATAAACGTGTGTGTGTACATATATTTCCTAGCTCAGTCTACCAAGGAGGCCCAGAAGCAAAGACATGTCATACATTCAGCTGCTGTCGCGTATAGGCATTGAAATACAAACCCAGGCCTGCTAACAACACACAGGAAGAACAAGGATTTGTTCTCCAAATTCAACACTTTCCTCCCTTAATTACACAGCCTTCCCTAACAAGATACAATCCCAAACAACTCTACTAGCAGTTGCAGTTATCTGGTCTAGAAGCAGAGAAATGTGGTCTTATTCTGTAATTCTTTTGTCTTACACTTCCATTTAATTAACTGGTATCTTAATAAAATGCTCCTCTTATACCTTCTTGTATCCTGTGGAATGAGAAAAGGACAAAGCAGATGTTTCAGCCACATTCACCAGAGAAGAAGCAGTGGGGCCCTACTGGCCAGGTGAGGAAGAGAAATGCAAGGTTCTCGCTCCAGAACCTAGAGCAGTGAGGTAAAGATGGGAGAATAAAAAGTGAAAGACCTTGATGGCAGGAAGTTGATAATCTATTCTAATGTCTCATTAGAAAACTCCCCCAAACCAACTTTGAATCTTCAGCAGATCCCAAACAGGCCATTTAAATCAAATCAAATAAAAACATTTCTAATTCTTTCTAGTCACAGATTTTGTGCTAAAATAGAAAGCAGACACAGTTCCTGCTCTTAAAAAGCTCATAACCTTTGGCATGTGGGGAAATGTATAAATAACTCCTAATAATATAATACACTGTGCTATCCATACATGTGAGAAAATGTGACAGAGGCAAGAAGAGGGAAAAGTCTTTACTGAGAAAGCTGTACCTCAGCTAGGCACAGAAAAATTATCAGGATTTTCCCAGGGGGAACAGAAAAGAGGTAACAGTTTACCCACAGGCACAGAGGAATGAGAGAGCAGGATATACCCAAGGAGCGGTGAATACCTTGATGAGGCAGGAAAAAATGTTTTAGAGGTATGAGTTTATATTATGAATATTTTCAGTGTCATGTGAAATGGACTGCCTGCCCAGCATCCAGTACCTCCTTCTCCAAGCGTGCCCTCCCTAACTCAACGCGCAGCTAACCTCACCCTCAGCTGAAGGGGAGAGCCCCAAGGACTTAGGAAAATCTGAATGATCCCAACATCTTATACATCACTCCCACTGTGGTTTACATTTCCCTTTTCTTTCCCCACTCCCTCCCACCCTCAAAAGTCCCTCCTTTGTTCGGACCTAGAATAGAGTAGCTAGAGGTTTCCTGTAAAGGTTTTTCCTATAGCCAACACTCAGTAAACTAGGTGTGTACTGAGTAAGAGAGCAAGGGAGAAAGAAAGGAGAAGAAGAGATGGAGACATGGTGCTGCTGTACACAGAGAGAGAAAGGCCCACAAACTGAGTGTAGAACAGAGGGAGAGAGAAAGAGAATGAAAAGGAGTCCCAGCATGAAAGAGAGAAAAAGAAAAAGTCCTACAGACTAACTGACCAACAAAGACTGACCAACAGACCTGTGGACAGGGTCCTTACTACGAGCTCCTCGTGTGCCCAGGGAGAGAGACTTCCCTGGGGGCACACTCTCGGACCCTCTTTCTGCGTCCTCACTCACTCCTGTTTTCCTTTGGGGGAAGGAATTGGGCAGGTGAGACACGGTGCTTCTCTGTCCCCCATGGGAGGTGGCTGCCTGCAGAGGGGGTGCCTGCCTACGTGCTCTTGGCTGTCAGTCAGCTTAGCCAACTCTGTGCAGCTGCTTCAGGGAGGGCCTGGTGGGAAAGCTCAATCTGGGGTTCAGAATTCAGAGGCTCACTATTGCTCCACATTATTTCCAAACACCTAAGTCATGTCTTCCAAACTAGCTTTTAACAATTCTAGAGCTATCCTTTTGATCTCCACATACCTGACTTGCATCTCTCAATGGATTCCAAACTCTGGCAGGGAACAATGGCCCACAAAAATTCAAACAAGATTAAAAGACCAACCGATAAAAGTTAAGACAGGGAGATCAAGAAATCACAAAACAAAACTCGATTTACCCATTTTCAGCATGCCTGTGTCTCTACTTCTTGACAAGGAATCAATATAGGACTCAGAAAAAATAAGGGCCTTACCTGTCACTCTGCTTGGTTCCTTTGCCGTCCAAAATAGAGGGAGAATCTGTCCAGGACACAACCGCCATCCAGATGATGCCAGACCAGTTCCCCACTGAAACACGAGGCCACTTGCTTCCCAATGGAGCAGAAGAGAAAAAGAAAAAATGCTTATCTGGATAAGACCAGATTGCTCTTTGAACCTCACTGTTATGTGAGAGTCCCAATTCACTCTCAGTTAATAAGCATATTATGGAGAAGCTTATGGCTTCAAGGGCCTACAACTGGTCATAGGGATTACCACAAGCAAATCACAGGTCCAATCTTTAGAGCAATCTAAGACCAAAATATAAAATTCCACACAGTAAAACTCCCTCCAGAAAGTTCCAGGACACTCCTCTAGGATCATATTACTGATGACACTTTGTTCATGATTAACTTGAAAGGACCACTTAGACTCTAAACCAAGTGGGAAAGAACTCTGAATATTATCAAGTCCATTTCTCACATTTACCACATAAGAAAACTGAGGCCCCGAAGAGAGATTATGAGAGATTAGGTCATACAGGGAGCTAGTAGTAAAGACAATACTAGAACTCAGCTCTCCTAATACCTAATGTGGTGTCCTTTCTACTACACCAAGATGAATTCGAAGATTCCTAATTGCCAAAAAATATATGATTGCGAGATAGCTTCTTAATAGCCACTATTTCAGTGGAATTGCCTTTGATTTCCATGCCCACTGAACGCAATTCATGTACCCATGTCCCATACCTTCTACATAAGTGTAGATGGAATTTTATACATTTGGCTACAGTCAGATGTGTGTAACTAGGACCCATCACCCTATAGCAACATTAAGGCTCTGTTCCTCTGGAAATATCCTATAACCAATGGTCCTTTTAGGCTGTAAAGAGACAAGCCTGCTTTGGGAAATTTAAGTGAAAATGATTGTGCACAATGTGAGCAAAAAAACGATACTGAAATAAAACAAAACTTAATATGTCTTCAACAAATCAACTCAAGAAGAAAAAAAAAAGAAAAGGAAGTTATACACTGAAAGAGACTTTAGCTATCTGATAAAGGATTAATATTCAGAATATATAGAGAACTCCCAAAACTCAGCACAAAAAACAAACAACCTGATTTAAAAATTAGCAAAGGACTTAAACAGACATTTCTCCAAAGAAAACATACAAATGGCCAATAGGCACATGAAAAAATACTCAACATCACTAATTATTAGGGAAATGCAAATCAAAACAATAGTGATATACCCCCTTCACACCCATTAGAATGTATACTGTTTTTTTAAAAAGAAAATAACAAGTGTTGATGAGGACCTGAAGAAATTCGGGAATGCTTGTGCACTATTGGCGAGAATGTAAAATGGTATAGCCATTACAGAAAACAGTATGATGGTTCCTCAAATAATTAAAAATAGAATTACTATAAGATCCACCTAGTCTACTTCTGGGTATATATCCTAAAAATTTGAAAGCAGGATCTCAAAGGGTACTTTGTACATCCATGTTCATAGCAGCATTTTCACAATGGCTAAAATGTGAGAAAGCAACCCAAATGTCTATCAACAGATGAAATGATAAACAAAATGTGATATGTACATAAAAATGAAATGATTAAGCCTTAAAAAGGACGGAAACTCTGACATATGCTACAACATGAATAGACCTTAAGGATACAATGCTAAGTGAAATAAGCCACAAAAGGACGAATATTGCACAATTTTATTTATATAAGTAGCTGAATGAATGGTGAAAAATCATACAGACAGAAAGTAGAATGGTGGATGCCAGGGCCTGGGGGAAGGGGAAATGTTGAGTTATTGTTTAGTGGATATAGTTTCAGTTTTGCAAAATGAAAGACATTCTGAAGATAAATAGTATAACAGTTGCACAATAATGTGAATAATGTTAAAAGCACTCAACCCTACTCTTAAAAATGGTTAAGATGGTAAATTTTGTTATTTTATCACAATAAAAAATTTTAAAGGAATATTTTTTAAAAGAGAGACTTGAGATACATATCAACCAATTACAATATACATACCTAATTCAGATCCTGATAAAAAACAAATGTAAAAAAATGTTTTTGAGATAATCAGGGAAATTTAAATACTGACTAGATATCTGATGACATTACAGATTATTGTTAATTTTTTATAGGTATGATGACAGTATTTTGGTAAAATTTCAGAAAGAGTCATCATCTTTTAGAGATGCATGCAGAAATATTTATAAAATGAATTGGGGACAGGAATACTTACAATTAACTTAATCAAACACATAAATGAAACTGCGCGGCTTTGCAACTAGACAGAAATGTACACATGAGACTAGCAATTTTAGAAAGTTGGTAGGAAAGGAGGAAGTAAACCTATGATAGGCAATTCTACAGCCCTGCTAATTTCTAAGAGAACCTGCTGCTTATAAAAGTGTAATCACTACCATACAACATAGCAATCACACTCCTGGGCATTTATCCCAGGGAAATGAAAATTTATGTTCACATAAAAACTTGTCCACAAATGTTTGTAGCTTTATTCTTAATAGCCAAAAACTAGAAACAACCAGATGTTCTTCAATGGGTGACTGGTTAAGTAAACTGTAGTTGTTACGGACTGAATTATGTCTCCCAAAAGTTCATGTTGAAGCCCTAACCTGCAGTGTGACTCTTTTTGGAGACAGTGTCTTTAAGGAGATAATAAAGGGTAAGCGGGACATAAGAGTGAGGCCTTAACCTGATAGAATTGGTGCCCTTATATGAAGAGAAAAAGAGATCAGGGGTCTCTGTCTGTCCACGTGTGCATACAGGAAAGGTCATGTGAGGACACAGAGAGAAGGAAACAATCTACAAATCAGGAAGAGAGGCCTCACCAGAAACCTTGATCTTGGAATGCTAGCCTACATAACTGAAAAAATACACTCTTGCTCTTTGAGCCACCCAGTCTGTGGTATTTTGTTACAGCAGCCTGAGCTAATACAGAGGTAAATCTATACTGCGGAACACTACTCAGCAATGAAAAGGACATTATCGATACTCAAAACTTAGATGAATCTCCAGGGAATCCTGTTGAGTTAAAAACACCCAACTCCAAAGGGTTGTATACTGTATGATACTGTACCATTTATGTAACATTCTTGAAATGAAAGCATTATAGAGATAGAGAACAAAGGAGTGGTTGCCAGGAGCTAATAAGGGGGGTGGGGCAGGTAGTAAGTGGGCATGGCTGTAAAAGGGCAGCAAGAGGTTCCTCATGGTGATGGAACTATTCCCTCTCTTGACTGTACAAAACATCCTGGTAGTGCAGCTGCACTACAGTTACAAAAGATGCTGTTACTGAGAGAAACTGGAAAAAGAATGCATGAGATCTAGCTTATTTCTCACAACTGCAAGTGAATCTACAATTATCTCAAAATAAAAAGGTAAATTTTTTTAAAAAATATACAATCAACACTAAGTCCCAGGTAACCATCAGCACAGTACAGCACCAGACTCTTCCTAAACTCCTGTCCTCTCTCTACTCTACCACTAGACTCTACCACTAGATGTACCAAACATTTGGGCCTCAGCTGCCACAGCCAATTAGGGCTCTCCTTCAGCCAACAGGAGTGGGAGCAAAAAAACAACCAAGGGAGAACGGAAAAGGTCACTGCTCTTCATCTGCCACCACCCCCTCTATTCGCCATCCTCAACCTCACACATACTGTCAGCCCTATATCTGTCACTCTCTCATGGTCCAGAAAACAAGCTCACTTGAAGGTTTTAAATTAGTAAACAATAAAATCCACTAGGAAAGCACTACAGTCACAGCAAAGAAAGTGGGCCTTAGAATCCAGATCACCACAGACTCTGATCCTAGCTGCACCTTTTACTACCTTACTCCTGTGCAATCTTAGACAAGTGCTTTAGCCTCTCTGACCTCAGTTTCTTCACCATAAACATTTAACTCACATCATTGTGTAGTTGTGAGGAGTAAATGATGTGTTGATTAAATCAAGAGAACCTAGGCCCCTACCTAACACATAATAAGGAGCTGGAAAATTTCATTTCCTTCCTCCCTACCTGCTAAAGCCTTTCCCATATAACTTTAGCCTTATGTCCTCTCCTTTTAATCACAAGCACACCATAGCAGGATGCTCTGAATTACTCCCTAAAGTTTATTTCTTATATCACTCTATTTCTCCTTATTACATGCCTTTTAGAAAACAAAAGTAAAATAACTATTTTGTAACTACCAATTTATACTTCTTAATCCCTTCCCCTTTTTCACCCAGCCTCCCAACACCCACCCCACCTGGCAACCATCATACAAAATAGTCATGTGGATGCAAAGTACAGCAGAGGGGAAATAGCCAATAATACTGTAATAACTATGTATGGTGTCAGGTGGGCACTAGACTTACTGGGGGTATCCCTTTATAAGTTATACAAATGTCTAACCACTATGCTGTATACATAAAGTTAGTAATATAATACTGGATGTCAACTGTAATTGAAAAAGAAAAAAAGTGAAATGATCACCTGTAGCAACTAATGCATGCCTCAGTCCAGCAGCAATACTAACAACCTTCTCTCTCAAGAACTGTCAAAATAAAGAAAAGGGTTGAGATTTCAGAATCATCCATCTACAAAATGTTACATGTAATTGTTGGCCGAAATGTAGTCTGGCCCTCATTACGTGTCTGATTGGTTTAGCGCACCCAAATCCCAATATTTCCATCCATAAATACCTCCATATGCACCCCTAAAAGACAAAAATCTTCTTAAAATACTAGATCACAATGCCTCTCAGGGAGGAGAGGGACCTTCAAGGTCATCCAGATCAGGAGGTGGCAAATATTTTCTACACAGGGCAGATAGTAAAGATTTTAGACTTTGCAGGCCATATGGTTTCTGTCACACCACTCTTCTCTGCCACTGTAACATAAAAGCAGTCATAGGCAATACATAAATGAATGAGTATGGCTGTGTTCCAGTAGAACTTTATTTACCAAGGATTCTAGTTTGTGGATCTCTGATCTAGTCCAACCCCCAACCAATACTAGAAATGGCTCCACAACATCCTGCCAAATACCTACTTTCAATGACACAGGCTCACCACCTCCCCAGGTACCTGTTCCATCTTTGCACTGATCCATTTATCTCCTTAGATGGAGCCAAACCTATCTGCCTATGTCTTCTGACAATGTTCTCCAAACATGTGAAGACAGCTGTCATGTCTTCTCCAAGATACCTTGTGGTAGTTTTAAAAAAAGGTTCTCACATTCTTTGAGACTCCTTCTACAGCTTAATTCCTCTCTGATTGAATGTGGGCTGGATTTGGTGACTTGCTTCTAGTAAATAGGACTGAGGAAGTGATGATTGGCTCAGAGATGAGGTGATAAAAGGCACTGGGGCTTCCCATTTGGCCTCTCTCTCCTCTTTGGAATCACTCTAGGGAAAAGCCAGATGCCATGTCTGAACAGTCCATAGTGGGCCTCCTATGGAGAGAAACTGAAGCTGCTGCCAGGTGAGAGTGTGGAAGGGGATCCGTCAGCCCAGATGAGCCTTCAGCAGACGGAATGCAGCCCCGGCTGACATCTTAACTGCAACCTCATCAGAGACCAGCTAAGCTATTCCCAGATTCCAGACTCTCAGAAACTGTGAGATAATAAATGTTGTTGTTTTAAGCTGCTCAATTTTAAGGTAATTTATTACATGGCAATAGATACTAATATATATCTCTTCTTTAGGCTAAATAACCTCAATTCCATCAGCAATCACCCAATTTCAAATGTCATCCCCTCTTAGTTTCTCTTCTCTAAATACACTCTGGTTACTCAGTCTCTCTCTTTGAAAAGGGCTGTATATGCATCAATTACAGCCCTATGGAGCTTCACAACATTAGTTTATTTACAAGTCTACGGTGTCTTTCTAAACTTTAGGGCCCTCAAGGACAGGGTCTCAGTCCTAGTCACTTTTATGCCCAGGGCCTAACCATTGAACCCACAACAGGACATAACATCCCAGACACAGGCTGACTAGCCTAAGGGCAGGGGCTCTAGCCTCCCTTCTCCCAGGGAAAATATTTGTTAATGCAGCCCACAATCTTTGGGGAAAATCAAATCTTACTGCCAATTTGAACATGTCCTTTAAATTTTTTTTTTCAAAACTAACTGAAGGAATTTATATGGAAATTCAATCTCTTCAAGATCTTCCACTCATCTCCATGCCTTCCTCTCCATCCCCACTGCCACGGCTTTAGTTTGTACCAGGATCATCTCTTGTCTGAATGCTTAGCAAGAGCTTCTTGAGTGATCTTCCTTCAATCCTCCCTACTAGTCCCACCTGCCCCCTCCCTACCACACTGTTCTTATCTTTGTCATGTACTATCTCCCCAATTGACCGCTGGTAGTCCACCACTTCCTTATAATCCAGTCAAACTGAACTGCTTGCAGTATACCAACCCTCCCCATTTTATGCTCCTAGACCTTTGTTTACACAGTTCCTCTGTCTAGAATGTCTTATTTTGTAACTACTCTTTTGTACCTTTTGCATCCTATCTCAAGCCAGATAAACTTCTACTCAACTTTCAAGAATCAGCATAAGCCTATCTTCCCCTAGAAAGAGTTCCATACTCCCTCCTTTGAGGCTATGTATGCATCTACCACAGTTCAAACATGGTGATGAATTTAACTGTTTCTATACCCTAACATGTACTACTAAACTATAAGATCCTCAAATGCTAGGACTGGATCTTACTCACCTTTGTCCTCAGTGCCCAAACACAGCATCCATACATGATAGCTGCTATATAAATAAATGAATGAATTTCTATTATATTTCACTTTGGCACATTCCTCCCATTATTCCACAGGATATGGACTATCAAAATATTTCTACCTTCTGATTCTGTCATCCAACATATTTTAACCATTGTTCCCCTCTGTCTTCTTTAATCATGTGACTTAAGCTAAATTAATTATAACATATGCAGGTTCTTAAAAAGCCATCTATCTATAACTGGAAGCAGTAACACTTCCTACAAAAAGGACTACAGGGTCTAGACCTCCATGCATAACATGTGGTACAGGCTGAATGTCTGTGTTCTCCCCTCGAAATTCAGATATTAAGATCGATTATCCAATGTGATGGTATTTGGAGGTGAGGTCTTTGGGAGGAGATTAGGTCATGAGGACAGAGCCCTCATGAATTGGATTAATGTCATTATAAAAGAGATCCTAGAGAGCTCCTTTGCCTCTTCTGCCATGTAAGGACACAGCAAAAAGATGGCTTTCTAAGGACCAGACACCAAATCTGCTGGTGCCTTACATTGTATTTCCCAGACTCCAGGCATGAGAAATGAGAAAAATAAATGCTCGTTGTTTAAGCCACCTAGTCTAGGGCATTTTTGTTAAAGCAGCTCAAGCAGATTAAAACACCATAGAAATCATAACCCTTACCCCACAGAGCAGCAATCATAATTCAGCAAGATGATAAGAGCAGACCCAGCTTTCTCCAGTGAAAACAGATCTCCTACTCTGAGTCACAGCTTAAGGAAATTAAATAGGAGTGGAGCAGCTTCGGTGGCAAAACTCATTTTAGATCCCAGCATATTTCTTTTAAAAATTCCATAGTTAGTCCTATTATGATCACTTACAATATAAACTTCACAAAAATTTATACATTTTTAAGTATGATGTGGTGAAAAGGGCTCTGAACTAGGGCCAGGACTCGTGTTTAACACTCATGCTGTTAAATACGAATATGGTAGCCACCAGCTACATGTGGCTACTGAACAACTGAAACGTGACCAGATTGAATTGAGACATACTGTACGTAAAAACTGTACACCAGAGTTCAACTTAGTATAACATAAAGAATATAAAATATATAGTTAATAAGTTATTATATTAATGACATATAAAAGGAAATGATAACAGTTCAGATACACTGGATTCATTTAGATGTTGTTAAAATTAATTTCAACTATAAACCACAACATGGAGGAAAGTTGAAAACATAAGGTGAAGTGAAAGAAGCCAAACATAAAAGACCACATATTATATAATTTCATTTATATGAAATGGCCAGAATAGGCAAATCCATAAAGACAAATTAATGGTCACCAGGAGTGGGGTGAGGGGATGACAGGAAGTGACTGCTACTGGGTACGCAGTTTCTTTCCTAGTGACGATTAGATCATGGTAATAGTTGCTTTTGTGAATATACTAAAGATCACAAAATTATACATTTTTTAAAAGGTAAATTTTATGGTATGTGAATTACAGCTCAACAAAGCTATTATTTTAAAAATTAATTTCACCTGTTTCCCTTTACTTTTTTAAGTGGTGCTACTAGAAATTTTTTAATTACCTATGTGGCTCACATTATATTTCTATCGGACAGCACTGGCCTATACTATTTGCCTGGCTTAGTGTCTAGGCAAGTTATTCTATTTGAACCTATTTCTAAAGCAACCCCCATTATTATTAATTTTAGAATTACAAAAAGTCATTAATGTCTTTATATTTTACCTTCATTGTTTTATTTCACAAAAATTTGTAATGTGTATGAGGACAGAGTTTTTTTCCCATTCACAACCTCCACCCCCTCAATCTAATTTTTCCCAGAAAAGCCTAAGTTTCTCAACTTAACTTCTAACTCTTGCATGGGTTTTCAGGAACCCAGCCAGCCTTTTAGCCTTGGGAGGGATAACTGTGACACCCTGGAAATGCTTTAACAGGTCACAGGGAAGCTGCATATCGGGTGCTGTCCTTACCTCAATGGCCTGGGGAGCCGCACATCTTCGAGGCCCATGAGGAACTCCTAACTGGCCAAAGGAATTGGATCCACATGATAGAACCTGCCCATTTTCTGCAAAATACAAATGCTTAAATCACAATCTAAGAAGTAAGATACCTGTGAACAATGGGTAAATGCTAAAGAATGAGAGGAGCAAAGGGAATGAGAGGAGAACAAAGGTCATGTGCAAAGGGAATAAAATAGCATACAACAATGCATACAGTCAGCCCTCTGCATCCCTGGATTCTCAACTGCAGATTGAAAATACTGTACTACTGTCTATAGCCATGCCACCCTGAACAAGCCCGATCCCACCTGATCTCAGAAGCTAAGCAGGGTAGGGCCTGGTTAATACTTGGATGGGAGACCACATAGGAAGACCAAGTGCTATAGGCATAAAAAATAAAAAATAAAAGATTGTAAGCTGACAAGGTCCTTGCAATCTGTGAGGTCAACCAAGGGTTGCCTTGCCTTAAAAAAAAAAAGAAGGGGAAAAAAATAGTGTACTACTGTTTTTGATCAGCAATTGGTTGAATCCACAGATGCAAAACCCAAAGATACAGAGGGCCAATTTTATTCTATTGATCCTTTGCCTCTGCATCCTATTCTATTATCCAGCTTCACAGAGACTGAACAGTGCTGCCCAACCTTTTTATTTATTCATTTTTTAATCTCTCATTGGAAAAAAGCTGCCATCATTATTGTGGCAACCTCTGATTTCCTCATACTCCCCACCATTACTCATCAATTACCCCAGCCACACAGTTATCATGATTTTCTGGGGTGGGAAGTAGCCACCAAAAGTGTTCTAGTTCATTCCCTAGTCTCTTGCAAGTTTTCCAGTCCAAAGTTTTACTGTTTAAACTCTCTTTACAAAAGACAACCCATGACTTCCCTTGACAACCAGAGAGAACATTTGCGTCTTTTGAAACACATCAAGAGGCTTTCATTTAATCAGCATCACCACTATCATGCTCTTTTCACCCAAAGCCTTTGTGGTGATAAAGATTTACTTAGGAATTATCTCACCTGTGAGAATAATGGTAAAGTCCCAGCCACAGGCCACCTGTTGGATGGGACAGCCAAGGAGGGATTTACAGGGAGTAAAATATAAAACATCCTCTGTGTGACCAAGCCCCAACTGCCCATCTTTGTTCAGGCCGCAAACAAAAAGGCTTCCTCCATCTGCAAAAGGCAAAGGTTTTGGTGACAGTGTGTACAGGGAAAATTACAACAGCCAAAATGAGCAAAAGAATTTTACTATTTGGAGTCACAAACACAGTAACGTTTTTCCCACCCATGTTAATAAGCATGTATGTTAAAGTATGCTGGACCAAATGGCATAGGGCCAAAAGGCTCCCATCTAATATCTAAACAGAAACTCCAAGTCTGTTGTTGAGCATCTACTATAACAATAAAAGCCAACATTTATTTAGCACTTAGAATGTCCCTGGTATTGTTCTAAGAGATTTCTGTGAGGCTGATTTTTCCTTTAGGCACAGTGCCTAGAACCCACAATACTTAGAGAACCATAATGTCTTAATTTTAAATTATTTTAAAGTAAGAAAAAATAAATGTATTTATAATAAATATGGAACACTAAATCTAGCCTGGATTATATTAATCTTAAATAAATGTCGTTGTAAAGTATAATTTTTAAAATTCCTTTATGAAAGAAGGGATCCACAAAGGCAAAAGTGCTAAGGACTCATAAAAGTCAAAATGCAGCCCTGTTAATTCATTAATTCTTCTCATCCATGCAACTGCGAGGAAACTGGCACAGAGAAATTAAGTAATTCGCCCAAGGCCACACAGCTAATAAATAACAGAACCAGAATCTGAAACCAGGCAGTTTGATTCCAGAGTTTGTGTTCTTAACCAGGATGCAATGTGCCCTCCTTCACAATATTGTAGCACTTACAGTACTTGTTAAATTCTATCCTAGGTACTCTAGAAAAATTAAGGAAAATACAAAGTTCCTGCTCTCAAGGAATACCCAATCTAATTGCAAAGACCTCTAACTCATATATGAAAGTTAAATAACAATATATGGTATAAAATGTGATATATTTTGCAACTCTACCACTAACTTGTCTTGTAACCTTAAGCAATCAGTTTTCCTCTCTGAGCCTCACTGTGTAATGGGATAGGGGTAGAAGGAGAGGAAGGAGAGCCTAGGAAAAACCTAGATCTCTGAAGTCCCTTCAGCTCTGGCAGCCTAGGTTTCTCTAATGGTTTCTTCTGCAAAACACAAAAGGCTCAAAGACAGCAATATGACAACCTACTGGGGGAAACGTCTAAACAAGAAAATGAGGGGCTATCTATTCTTGAAGAAAGTTACCTGTGACAACAGCAGAGTGGCCCCCTCCTCCTGTGATCCTCCTGACACACCCAGGTTTACAGAAGTCACTCAGTTGCTGAGGCAAAAGCACATCTTCCTTATGGCCAAGGCCAAGTTGTCCATAGCTATTTGCACCCTAGGTTTAAAATAAGCCAAGGATGAAAAAGTAGGACAATCGTAACGGTCAATGTTTATTTACCTGTCTTTGTCTTTCTCACCCTGATATCTCAGAGCCTGTAACAGATGAAATTTCATAGGCTCATTCTTAAGAAGTTATTACATGGAACTCACACTTGGACAGTGGTCCCATCCATAGAACGCCACAGTTCTCACGTGAGAGGAGGCCTTAGCATCCACAGCTTATCCCATGCCACTCATTCTTTACCTTCCCCCTTCCAATGCCCCAGCCCCCATATGTTGCTTTTGGGGACAGCATGGGAGTTCCTCCTGATAAAAGCTAATTACCTGGGGTGGCTAAGAAAAGAAATAATGAGGGGAAATGGGAACAAAGTGGGTAGGAAATACACTGGGACTAGTTCTTATCCCTTCTCCCCACACCCTCACTGGAAAAACTGGTAATGCCATTCTGTAATCCAAAGTAAAAGATTCTATACCCTCAAGCAAGGTATATAACATTGTTATTTCATCAGTAAGTGAAAGAGGTTGGCAACGATCTCTAAGAGCCTTTCCAAGTACTATGTTTGTGACTCTTAAGATTCACATGGTGAGATCTCTGTAAGGGTACAGATTTCCCCGTCATGGGCAATATGTCTATCATATGTCTATATAATTTTATACAATAAAATTTCCATATCCCTAATCTGAAACACTTGTAGCCAGATTCAAATTTTTATAGATGTTTCAAAAACTAATATGGTATATAAATCACATAGACTGTTGCAAGTTCTAGGAGCATACTCCATAAACAAAGCAATATGATTTCTGCACTAAACGGTACACATACTCACAGTAAGTGAGCAAAGACTATAAACAGCTTTATGTCAGGTCAGTTTGGGGTATTCAGAGTTTTTTATATTCAAAATTGAAGATAAGGCACCATAAGCCTGCAAGGAGAATCTTATTAAGACTTCAGAAATCCTTATAATTTCTCTAACTACCTACTCCTGGCTGGTTCTTCCTAGAGATGAGTAAAAAAACCTTTAAAATGTGTTTGATTTTGAAGACACGAGGAAAAGTGATTTAAAATAACTACATACAAACCCTCACCCTTTGTGGTCTAGTCTACAGCCGTCCTGGGCTGCAAGGACTCCAAACTGAAAGCACAAGCCATGGCAGGGACATAGGTTCTAGAGGTCCTCAGGGACAATAATAGCTACCAATTACTGACTGCTTCTCTGTGTCCTGGGCATACACCTTTAATTCTCACAACAACAGAGGGGACAGGCTTGCCGTTCTCGTTGTACAAATGAAGAAACTAAGGATCAGAAAGGTTAAGTAACTTTCCATAGTCACATAACTGGGTAGGCAATAAGTCGATGCCCGCTCCTTTCATTATACCATACTGTGTCTCTACGAATAAAGAAAAAAAAAGGATATATGGTAACCCAGCCCAGAGCTGACCTGGCAGGCAGCTAACTGTACGACCATATCTTAAGTAGCACCCCATCACTTTACCTCCTTTTTGTTTTTGCTTTACGTTTCTTCATAGCACTCTCTGTCATTGCATCATTTATGTTTACTTGTTCACTGTCTATCTCCTAAAAAGTAAATTTCACAAGTGCAGGTACTTTGTTTTGCTCAGTACTATTTCCCCTGCATCTGAATCTGTGCTGGCCGGAAGAAGTGTGCATGTATTTTACAGTGAATGAATGTAAGACCCCATGGGTCCCCATCTAGGAAAGAAAAAATGAAAAGGTTGCATGGTGTGAAGTGAGGGCAATGCACAGGATTTCTCCATCAGCCCTGAAATCTCAGTGGCTGCCCCATTACCAAGGCTACATGTGATTGAACAGACAGACACTGGCATTTGGATTCAAGCTATGGTATCAAATTTTTGTAATGCAGCAAGAGACCCTAAATCCACGTCAAAACAAAACAAAACAAATTTTTAATACAAACTATTACAGCTGTATTTGCCTCCCTTCCTTATGAACACTCCAGACACCATACACACACACAACTCCAAAATATGCAAATTCCCCTTTTACAGACTTGTGTTCCCCTAAAATTCATTCATTGAAGCCCTAAACTCCAGTACCTTAGAATATAACTGCATTTGGAGATAGAGCCTTTAAAAAGATAATTAGGTTAAATGAGGTCATAAAGACGTGGCCCTAATCCAATATGAGTGGTGTCCTTATAAGAAGAAACACAGGGATGCTGTTGCACAGAGAAAAAGGACACAGCAAGATGATGGCCATCTACAAACCAAAAAACAGAGGTCTCAGAAGAAACTAAACCTGCTAACACATTGATCTTGGACTTCTGACCTCCAGAACTGTGAGAAAGTGAATCTCCATTATTTAAGCCCCTAAGTCTGTGGTATTTTGTTATGGCAGCTCTAGCTAACTAATACACTCCTCCACACAGATAGAGCAGCAGGAAGAAAACACTATCAGGCCTCCAAGCACAGCAGTGGGGTTAGGTTCAACACTCTTTTTGTTTCAGTACAAACAAGGCCATATCTAAAAGGTTTTTTCTGTCAGATATATCCCCTGTCCACAGAGACCCCAGTCTCTAGCCTGGGAAAAACCAGAGACAACACCCGCCTAGGCACACATTCAACCTCCGACACCATCCCCGGCTTCAAAGACATTCAGCCAGCCTACCTCAGGCCACACCACAGTACTCCCTTCTGCCAGTCTGCAGCCTTACATTCAACAAGTGCTCCCTGTTACTGATAACTAGCATTTTTAAATTAGTCAATACATACTGGTTTTAACAGCAATATAGGCATTATTTCTCTTTCTCTCTCCCCCAACCCAATACGACAGCTGGAAGTTTCACTCTTGTGTTTTTCCCAAAAGACCAGCAAGCACGTAGCTCATACACTACAGGTACTCATTCATTCATCAACAAATATTTGCTGAGCACTTTACAATGTGCCAGGCACAAGTCAGGCACGGTGAACAAGACAGGCACAGTACCCACCCTTATGACGCTTACATTCTAGCCAAGGAGACTGCTATTAAATTATACATTTCATTACAATTCGGATACGTGCTATGAAGAACTACAAGATACCATGTGTTTGTTCCCCTGCATCTGGTAGAGTGTCTGCCACACACGCCTATGCAGAGAACCCCCTCTCTCCCAGCCACGACACAAAAAGATGACTGCCTCAGTGCTCCTGTCAAAGCAACACCAGCGCAGATGCCCACGCTCCCATACGGGCAAGGCCCGGTCACAAGAGAATTATCAGTGACTGCAGGGTCTCCGCCTGGTGCACCGCCAAACACCGCAGGCCTCACACCAAAGGCTGCTCCCGCCGGGGAGTTAGGGCTGGAGAAAGGCCTCCATCCTCCGGGCAGTGGGCGAGTGGAGAGCACAGGTGGCACCACAGAGCTGTGACACTCGGCGATCCCGTCCTGTCAGAGCTGTCTTTCCCCGAGCTGTCTTTCCCCGAGCTCTTGCGGAACCTGACACTCTGCCCTGCAGGCACGTTCTTCTCACCGCGCCGCGGTCCCTCGGGTCCGGACCCCACAGCCAGCAGGACCCCTAAGTCACGCCGTGAAGACTCTTCCCTCCCCTCCCTCTAATCATCCGACCCGGCCCGGATCCTCCAACCCAGAGCTAGAGCTAGACTGGGACCCGGCCGCGCAGCCCAGGATCGCCCACGCCGAGCTCCAGTGGTCCCAGCGGCCGAGCCCCCCTTCCCAGCGGCCGGGGCCCTGGCGCGGGCCCGGGAGGCGGAGTCACGTACCCAGGCGAAGAGCGCCGCCGGGACTCTGGCAGCCTCGGCGGCGCTCGCCTCGCGCTCCATGCGCGTCGGACGCTCTGCGAGCGCTTCCGGAAAAGACTGGGGGAGGGGCCCTCCTGGTGACAACTGAAGATGAGGGGGCGGGGGGCCAGCGAGGGGCGGGGTCTGTGGTTGGAGGGTCCGACGCGGGAGGCGGGGCCGGCGCGGGGGCGGGGCCGGCGCGGGACGGGGCCGGCGGGCTGCGCGCTGGGGCCGCCTCCAGAGCCACCTCCCAGCGGCCCCGCCCCGGCGCGCTCGGAGAGGCTCTGCCCGCAGCCTCTTGTCTGCCTTACAGAGTGGCTCGCTATTTATTTTTAGTAGTAATTCTAGACGAATGCACCACGCCCCTTCACGTTTTTGTCTCCTTGGAGACCCATGACAGCGTCACCATTTGATGAGGAAGAAATGGAGCCTGGGAAAGGAAGGAAAGGGTCCTGCCCCAGGGTCTTAGGCCAAACTGTCATTGGGCCTATTTCGGAGTGTATTTGCAAAATCTGAGGGAGCGTCTTTGTTGGCGAGTGTGATGTCTTACATCGTTGATGTCTCCCTCAGTGCCTGGCACAGAGCGGGAACTTACTCCTCGGGACACTGAACTGAGGAAGCTAGTTCTTGTAGATTCCTGCGGGGCCCGCATTCTGACCTTCAGTATTCCGAGCATGGCCCTGGTCTGATTCTGATCATCAATAACAAATAATTTTCACCCAACAAAGATTTTCATATAAAATGGCTTTTAGCATACACTTTTGGTGGGAGGTAAATAAATAGAATTTTCTAGAAGGAAAATGTGGCAATGCACATTAGGAATATGAAGATAGATAAATAGATGTTTATCCTGTAATTCCACTGCTGTTAATTTATCACAAAATAATCAGAGCCGTGCACAAAAACTTAAACTGCAAGTTATTCATTATGGGGTTACATATAATAGGAAAGAACTACCTGAAAGTCCAAATATAAATTGATTAAATTATGCATAGCCATGCAATGGAATAATAGGTTACCGTTTAAAAATACAGAAGATATTAAGTAAGAGAAATAGTCATGATCTGTCATTAAAGTATTATACCAGCTTTCCATTCACACACATTTGCGCACACACACACCCTCGGGGTGGTGAATTACAGGTGATTTTTATTTTCTTTTTTGTACTTTTTGTACATAATCCACATATTCCTAGCCACCCATTATATTATTGGTACATATGGGTTCACATTAAAGATGATAATCCATATTCACTAGTTCTCAACCCCCCTGCTGACACGAGCCCTGGAAAAGTGTCTGGGGTGAGCTCTTAATACAACCCTTTCCTGTTTCACTCCACGCACTCCTCGTTGTTTCTGCCTGTACGACCACTTGAGGGCAGCACCTCACTTTTACCTCTCTGATTTGTGGCATCTCTAGAAGTCCATGACCATGCCAAGAAAAATACAAACTCGGAGACCTCCATGTGCGAAAATTATACCATGTTTGCTGATTTTTTTTATAAGAGTGGAATTTTTTGTTCTGACCATTCCCTTCCAGCATGTGTAATAGGATGTAAAAATGGGACCCTACCAGTCTCAGTTTGCGCCAAGACCCCAAGGCATTAAGTGCCAGCATTAAGTGCCAACACTTTCACATTATAAAGTGAGGTACAAGACCACCAAACATAACTTGTGAAGGTGTGTAGAAACCACTGGATGACTTCCAGTCTATGAAAGAGGTTGGAGAGGCTGAAAGAGAATTCTGATAGGATATGTGACAATAGTTGTCCATGTGCTATGAGTCCCTCCTAACTCATCTCTAAGCTTCAGCTAGGCTACTTAGAGAGCTTGGTATGTATTCCTCCAGACTGGGGCCTGGCAGGCTGTTGTCCAGTTTGTGCTGAGAAGTCCAACAATTTTTAGTGAGATAACTACTCTGATAGCTGAAAAAGAGATTGATGCTTTGGAGAGGTTTTTCATGCCCAGAGTCTTTCATGACAAAGAATTTCTGAGTATCTTCCTTGTAAGTGTTTCCCATACACAAGTAATTTGGCAAGGGAACGGTCTTGGATCCTGTCCAAGGGAATTCTGGAGGGGTGAAGCAATGCCCCAAGAGAGCTGACTACTAGAGGCTGAGAGAAATGAATTCAATAGCCAAGTCAGAGAGGTACATTTACCCATACCAAGAGATCTTGAGAAATCAGAAGGTGGAAAGGTGTTCCAAAACACCCACTGAGAATGAGTCAGCACTAAATACTTACCAAGTACAGAAAGCACTGATGCCAACTCACAACAGTATCAGATTTAAAAGAACTTTTTACTCCTTACCTCTCTTTTCCATTACCATTCCCAAACCCAGAGGCAACCTAGTGAGTGGGCAAGGAGGAGCAAGAAAATAAAGAAGCTAAGCACACCCCTTCCTTTCTTGGTTTTGAGAAAAAGAAATGTTAAATTTAGATAAAGTTTAATGTTTTGAACTTTTACATAAGACTGGACTTTTAAAATACCGAAGAGAGAGAAAAAGAGGCAGAGAGAGATTAGAAGCTAAGGACTGAAAGTGAGCAGAAAATTCAAGGCCAGGACCTGAAATTTCATCCAATGGGGCAAGGAGAGCCAGTTTTAACAGAGAAAGGGTCTGAGAGAATACAGTTGTTTTCTGATTTTACCCCTTGAGTGAACATGCAGCAATGCTTTAGCTAACTTACAGTTATATTATTATGTTGCATCCCTTAATATAATTTCTTGGAAGTATTGAGATGTTGCAACTGTTTTAACTATGTACATGCCACTGACTAGCTCTTCCCATGAGCAGCCTAGTTGATTTGCAGTTCTTAAATAGCGCCAGATTTAAACTATTTGATGGTATCACTTTCAGATGCTTTGTATCCCCTTAAGAGAAAAATATAAAATATTTGGGGCCATAAGGATTGGAAAATTTATTCCTTTAGGTTATCTTATTTGATCCTCTCAATATTAGTGGTAAGATAAGTATTGTTAGAGTCATAATTATTTTGCAGACAAGAAAACTGGGGCTCAAAGAAGTTAAACGATTAACTCCAAGGTAAGATTTCTGCTTATGGTAAAAGCAAATTAGCTAGCTACAGGCTGATTCTCTCATCAAAACAACTAGAAAAGCTGGGGAAAATATTTTTTAAATCTGTTTCAAGTCATTGGAGAACTATCAAAGCAGCCAGAACTTAAAGGGCCAATACCTGGAAGCTGAGAGATTATATCTGACACATCTTTTCTGCTTGAAGCATGTGCTAATTAGCTAGCAGTACCTTGAAGGCTAAGAAACTGGGCTGAAAGCAGCAGCAGCTGAGAAACTGAGAAACTGAGCACTTTAGCAATCTTACAGGGGCAGTGGGGGGTGGGGCGGGGTGCAGGGAAAGATGCGAGTGAAGGAGGGGACAAAAAGTGGGAGGCCAGGGTCCCCAAGGAGAAGCTCTGGCACATACCCATAGCTTTCCTTTGGGATTCCTAACGGGCTGCACTCATGAGTGGAGGCGAACTGGAAATAGACCAGGCCTCACAAAGTTTGAATGAAGCTCAGTTTCAAATTCCTTAATCCCCAATTAGCCTAAGGAGGCATTTCCATACCATTATATACATACTGCCTGCTAGAAGTAAAAGTTAATTTCTTCCAGAAGATAAAATCATCTAGAATCTATGGGGAATCTCTGATTAGGAGAGTTGATTATATTAATGATTCTTTACATATGAATGACACATTTCTTTTAACAAAGTCCTCTCACAACATAATTCCTCCAATGACCCAGTGAAGATTCAGCTCATTTTACAGATGAGGAACACGAAACAGACTTTACCAAGAATTCTACAAAGTAGTTACTAGATTCCAGGTGTATTTAGCTTCCCTTACTTCACATATTCATATAGGCTTTTATATATATATATACATGTTTTTAACATGTTTGACCAAAAATAAATACTTGTTGAGACTGTGAATTTTGTATTCATTTTATTATCCAGTTGAATAACAAACTAGCAAATCATAAATGTATATTACATAGTACAACAAAGACTAGACTGAAATAGACTAAAGCATCCTTAAACGTCTTTATTTTAGTGTGCTTTAGTTAAAAGTGATTTTAATACCATCATTTCAAATTCAATAACTATGATTTTTCACCATGATCAAAGTTGTATGAAAATAACCAGACACATGCATAATTTGCTGTTATTTGCCATCTATCATGGTTTGCTTACAATAGATTTCCTTGTAACAAACTACACTAACTGAACTAGCTAATAAATATTTCACATGATTTTAGATTAACTGACATAGATCTATTTACTGTCAAATGTATATTCAACAGTTAATCAGCTATTAAAATTTATAAGTAACATAAAATGTGAAATAGCATGAATTACCTTTTCTAATTCTATTTCCTAGTATGAGACAAAAAGAAAGAAAAATTTTAAAAGATTTTTATAATTACTTTCAAGGTCTAAAAAGGATTAAAAGATCTAGTGGTCTGTTAAAATAAAACATTAAATGATATACAATTTGACTATTAATGTGAAAAAAATAAGGACACAGTATCTTGAGAATGGAAAATTGTCGGAAAATATGACCCTTAATATAGTGTTAATAGAAATGAGATCACTGGGAGAGGAAGCTGAGGGGATATAATATCCAGGTGATTCTGAGTTTCTTTTTGATCCTGTTGAGTCTGAAATACTTGGCAGGTCTGCCATATTACACAACCCCATTTCATTCTATGTGAATGGTGCCACAAAAAGTTGTACATTGGCCTAACTTACAGAACATCTAGTTGTGAATACCCAGCTGAAATTAAGAGGCAAAAATTCAAGAAAGATGTGAGTGAGGGTTAGAACGGCTAATGAGTCACACAAAATAAGAATTGAAATAATGGATGTGGATGATATATCCCACGAAGAGATAGCAGAGAGGGAGGACGGTCAAAGACAGACACTTGAGGAAAGTCTTCCTTTAGAGTGTGTGGGGAGAGAAAGCAGCAAATTAAAGAGATCAGCATATATTTGAGAGTCAAGCTTCACCCACTTATATCAGGCCTAGTCCCTTTACTACACAGCTGACACCACATGAAAACCAGTCCTTGCAACCTTTGCATTATTACAGTGTCAGTCCTAAAATGGTCTTCCTGACCTTTCTTACATTCCAATTCCTTCCTATTTCCCCTAGTCTACCCTCACAACTTGCCTTCCTATTTATGGTCTCACCTTATACCTTGGAAACAAAGTGCTCAGCACTGCTTTTCCAACTTTAACTTTGTGCTTTTCTCATTGGTCTCAGTTTGAACTCTCAGTTTGACAACACTGTCTCCTGTTAACCTGAGGGCAATCACATCACCACAATTGGGGCTGCCTGTCTGATTACAGGCCCTTGTAAGTGGTACACCCAGCAAGTTCCCTTGGCACCATGAATAGCACAGAAAATATAAAACAAAACCAGCATAAGGTAATGCCAATGAAAGGAATGTTTGAAGGAGGTGGTCGCCTGGGAAGAGGCCCCTAGTGCCTATAAAATAAAGTCCCAAATTCTTAGAATTATATCCCAATCAACCTTTCCAGACTTAGCTACTCCTATTTCCCCTACAAGATACTGCTCTTGAAACTAAACTGCCTGTTCTTTACTAGGTGTGCTTCATGTGTAAAGGCCTTTATACTTTTTCTCATGCTAGCAGCTGGTCTCCTATTAAATTTAGTGGTGTGACTGTGTAAATTAAGTGATAAGATACTTCAGAAATAAGAGGATTTTAGGTAACCATATAAGCCAGCTCCATAATACCCATCAGGATATTTTAAGTGATCATCAAAGTCATCATTCATCTTGAGGATTGACCTCAAGAAGGATTGGGGAAAATAGAACCAGGCTGGGACTAGATGTATCTATTGGGTCAAAATGGTAGTCAGTGAATTGTATGGCATTTCAATCATATTTTACTAAAGCTGTTACCAAAAAATAATAATAAAGGTGGTGGCTAGAATATCCAGGTATAAATTTTTAAAGACTAATGATCCATTAAGAAACAAGAGTAGAAAATATTATTTGGTTGCCATCTTTCCATGACCAACTCTTCAAGAAAAGCAAGAGCTGGCCTACAGGCCTCTGAATTGAGGCTCAGATGCCCTCAGGATTAGGAGCTTGTCAGATGCTCGGGGGCCTGCCAACCTTCGCAAGGGCGTCACTGACAACATCGAGATCATGCCGCAGCTCGTTCATGGCTCTGGTTATGCTCTTGGTGTCTTTCAAGATCTGAATACTATGTGTGTATGGATTATACTTCACTCCAAATGGGCGCTTAATTGTTTTGGTAAATTCTCTATTAAAAAAAAGAAAACAAAAAAAGAAAACAAAATCAATTTCCAGAGCGAGGGGGAATGATGAAAACTAAATAAACAACAGCAAATCTATTTCACACACTAGGCAAAAGACAAATTTCTACTAGATGTTCATGTAACCAATCTGACTTACCTCTCTACACTGCATGTGCAGAGGTCCCCTGGAATCCCACACAGGTAGAAAACCTAAAGTAGTCATGGATACATCTATCCCTGCATTACTAGGGAAGGATCCTGTGGAGGGCTTTATTAACAATTTCTTACTTTCTACATCTCTTAACTGCAGTAGGGAGAACAATCACAATAGCTTTATCGGAATATAATGACAACATTGACCACATAGTAATAGATTCCTCTATGTGACTTCCATAATTATACCTACACACATACTCAGGCCAAGAACAGTCCTGCCTCCTGCACATGTACATTCTTTCTGCTTAGAATGTTTCCTCTAGACTTCTCTCAAATGACCTAAATTCTACCCTTACTTCAAGCATGAACGTTCTGCTTTTTTCATCAAGCCAAAATTTGAACCTCTCATTTGGTACCATCAAGAACAATCATGTTCAGGTCACCTAGGGATGATTGCGCAGCTGAAGACAATTATACATAAGCAGGGACTGAAATCCAGCTTGCAATCTGCCTGGTCTACCTAGAGGGCCCCCCCCCACCCCCTCTTCTAGAGGAAGAAAGCCCTTTGTATTGTTATTTGATTCTGTTCACAGCTTAACTCCCCAACTGATGGAAAATCCCTAGAAGACAAGGAGTATGTCTTCACCTCCTATCTATCTTCATTGCACAAGGTGACCTCATGACCCCTTCCACCAAATGTTGTTTTGTTGATCCTGCTTCTATCTTTTCCTTTCCTATGACCTGTATCTTAGTTCCAGCTTATATTTTTACTCAAAGTACTCTAAGAATCTAGTTTCTCTGCCTCCAATATCCTTCTTTTTAATAACACACTTAGCTGATTAATAGTTATAGCATAACTTTGATTGTATCACACGTCTCACATATTTTTTACCTCCTTACCTTTTTTATGCTGCCCCTTAGCTTAAAACTTAACATACCTAAATCCTATCTATTCTTCAAGTGCTTTCTAAAATGCCGTTTAGCTTTTCCTGTTCCCCCAGCTGAAATGAATTGCTCCTAAATAAAATACAGAACCATATTTCATACATATCTCCTCTAAGGCTTTCTGCATTGTTATATAGTGATTTGAGTATAGTTTTTTTCCCTATTAGATTATAAACTCTCTGACTGGAAAAATGGAAAGAAACAAATTTCTCAATGTATCTGACTCATAATTTCAATTACTGAATATCATTATACCCAACATACTCTAAATATTTGTTGGTAAAGGGAGATTTGTTACAGGTAGAAGGCACCTAGTGGGCTTTATCCAGATGCTCACTTCTGTGATTTCTTACCATTATTAGACCTCCGTTTTGCAGAGAAAAATTAAGGCATGAGGAAGATATACTTTACCTCATCTTTTCTTTTGCATCTTCAAAGCTTTCAGACACAAAGTAGACATCCTGAAAAGTGGTGATGAGACACTCCTGTTTGCAGGTAATCTTGGGGTCAAAGGGCTTTACTTTGGCATGTCCAGAAAGTGCATGCTAGAGGACAAAGAGTCAATAAATCAAAGAATAATCTCTATTTTCATAAATCACATTCTACGCACAACTGCCAGAATCGGCACACCTCTGAATGTATTACTAACACAATGACTCCAACCTACAATTCTAAACTTATTTCCTACAGTTCTATGTAACCCATAAAATTCTCTAGCAAAACAAATGGCTTGCTGTTCTCCATAAGTGCCCCAAGATCATCTCGATTGTTCTAACACCGTTCTCCATGTAGGAGGCACCCAAGGATCTTTATTTATTTATTCCTGCATTATAGCACCTACTCTCTCAATCTGCACTAGTTATTCTTGTGCATGACTTGTACCCACCACCAGGTGGTAGGCTCCTTGAGAGTAAGAGAGTGCCTTAGACAGTGTTTCACACATACATCCATCACTCACTAACCTAAGTTTATTTCTTTATTGGCCAAATAATAAATCTCAATAAGTTTCCTAGAAGTTATTGCTAGCACACCAAAAATGATGAAGAAACAGCAAGAATTTGCAAGCAAAAGCTTTAAAATATGTTTTTTATTTAAAAGAGATAGATGATAGAGATAAATGTCCAAAAACTTGGGAAATCAAGAAAAATATCCTTTAAGTAATATTTACTGCTACCCTAAGTATTTTCCATAGTAAGCTCTTGTTCAAATTTAAAAATTATTTCCAGTTGTATCAATTATATTAAGTGAATATGAGATGCACAAAGATTTACAACTCTTACTTTGAGTTCACTGATAGAAGAAAGTAAGCCAGCACCAAAGACTCTTAGTTGCCCATCTTGTTTACACAGACCAAACTCCACAGTGAAAAAGTAGCACTGCAAAAAGACATCAATATTACTTTCACATTCTGAATGACTCAAAATAAACAAATTACAACTCTTCATCTCTGACCCAAAGTACCCGGGAATAAAGTCCAAGACCTCCAGACTAGCTCACAGTATCTCTACAATTTGGCCTCATTCTAAACAAGCACTTCACAAACTTTTGTTCCCAGGACCCTTATACACTTTTAACAATTACTGAAAATCCCAAAGACCTTTTGTTTGTTTATGTGGGTTACAGCTAGCTGTAGCTACTATATTAAAAATTAAAACTGAGAAAAATTTAAATGTTTACTAAATAATTTTAAAATGGAATAAACCATTTTATGGTAATGTAAGTAACATTTTAATAAAAAGTAACTATTGTATGAAACAAAAAAAAAAGTTTAAAAAAGTAGTATTGTTTTTACATTGTTGGAAATCTTTTTAATGTCTGGTTAGATATTATTTAATGTCCAGCTAAAGAAAAAGATGAATTCTTATATCTGCTTCTATATTTAACCCATTGCAATATGTGGCAATAAATTTGCTTATTATCTATACCTCCTCCCCATTGGAATATAAGCTCTATGAAGACAGGAATAGCACCTGTAACCTAACAGGTTACTATTAGTAATAATAATGGCTAACATATATGATTAAAGTATATGAAGAATATTGAGCCTCACACAGATAAGTAGTTGTCGCAGGACTGAATATCATAACAGCCTTTTCAGATCATTGTGAACATTCTTCTTTGACACTGCAAACTCAAAGAGTGATAGTTTCCTAAAGTTCAACTGCAGTGTGGCATCTGAAACCACATCAGTGAACTCTGTTACATTAAAATCCACTTCTCATTTTAAATGGATCTTTTACCTACACATGATTTTCACCCCATGAAAGGATCCCAAGTACCCCTCTGGCTCCGAAACCACAATTAGAGAAACACTGTTCTAACCATAGAGCCTATTTTAGACTGCCTTGCCCGCCCTCACACACTCTGCTCCAGCTTCCTGTTCTTTCCCCAAAGCACTTCCTTGTCTTTTCTTATATGCCTACATCCCAAGATGCTCTTCCTTCCCTTGTTGACACAGGAAAACACTACTCATCTTTCCTGGGCTAGTCCAGGTGTTCCTCCTCCATGAAACCTTCCCTGGGCAGCTCTCTTCACTTCCAGAGCACTCAGCCTGAACATCTATCACCTTCATCTCACATTTCTAACATAACTGTCTCCCCAAGTAGTGTATAAGTTCACTGAAGGCAGGAACCATGCCTTCCTCGTCTTTGTATTTCCAGAGTTCTGTCTTGTATATGCTGCTTAAAAATATTTTTACCGTCATTTTAGGGAACTTATCATTTTTATTGAAAAAAGAAGATACACAAACCATTAACATTATTGTACTCTAGTGTTTCTCTGCCTTTTCTTAAGCTCATGTCTCCCTTTGATAAATCTTACATTTCTACATCCTTCTTTAATGTTAGTTAAATTATTTAAATTAAATTAAATATGAAAAAGAAATATTTTCTAATGGCCATCTTGAATATGTACTTTTAAACTATGCAAATATTCATATCCCACCCATTAAGAATTACTACTCTATATAGCTATGTCCAGATTTATACCGTTGCCAGTTTTTGAACAGCCTCCTCTGAAGCTCCAAGGGATGCCAGGCCAATCTCTTGAGAGAACTGTGCAAAATTAGGTTCAGCCAAAAGGGGAACATGACCCAAGAGTTCATGGCAGGTATCTCTAAAAAAAGAGATATAAGTCTGTCACAGATGTGATGCTTAACACAGATGCATTAATCAACCATTCAGTCAGATTAAAAACAGATCTCACTTTTATTCAAATTGATCAGGTGGTATTACATTGGAAATAAATCTCAAAGGACACTAATGATATAAAGAAACAATTTTGATTCAATACCTTGGGCACTCACACACATACATGTAAGTGTCTACAGATACCCATAAATATCTACATGCCCCCCAATTCTGCCAAAGATCAGGACTCTGCTCAGATATCACCTTTCCTGCCAGGCCTTCCCTGACCACCCTTTTCAACACAGCAACCCTCCACCCACCCATACATACACAACCCTCCATCTTCTTTCTATACTTTATTTTTCTCTGTGTCACTCATCATCATCAACAAACAGGCATCATCAACAAACAGGTATGTGCGTGTGTGTGTGTATGTGTGTGTATTGTATGTGTGTGTGTGTGTATACACATACACATATATACACATATATATATACACATACATACACACACATATACCTGTTTGTTATCTGTATCTTCCACTGGAATATAAGTGCTATGAAGCAGGACTTTTTGTCTGATTTTTTTTCAGTGTTACATCCTTTATGCTTAGAACAACACCTGCAATCTAACAGGTTGTCAAGTAATAATAGTAATAATAATGGTTAACATAGAGCATATATTATGTTCTAAATGCTTTAAATATGCTAATTCATGTAATCGTCACAAAAAATCATGAGGTAGGTATCATTATTACAGACAGCTATTTGATGAAAGAATACTGAAATAGAAGTACTTACGGTTCTGGGGTATAGAGGGGATCTGAACTGTGTCTCACATACTGTGTGCAGTGAAAAACTCGAAAGGCTAAACCTGATAAGAAATCCCTTGGTGATAAGTAACCAGCCACAGGACGGATGGAAAAACCTGTGCGTTCTGCAAAGCAAAGAAGAAAACACAGAGAATGTCTTCACCAGAACAGATCACACGTACTGCATCATTTTAACTCTGCCAGTGGCATCAAGTAACACTTTGAGAGAGAACATAAAAGCTAAAATGTATCCTATGTATACTGTGGAGAAGTAATAATGAAGCACTTACCATTGCCAGGCAATGTTACACCTTTTACATATCACATCTCCTTTCATGTTCACAGTGTGAGTTAAAGTTTATTGTCCTCATTGTGACAGCTATAAAACTGATGCTCACAGACTCAATAATATGCCCAAGAGCACATTGCAGACAATAAAGGTAGGAAGAGGACCCAGGTCTCTTAAATTACATCTTGCTGTCTTCATAAAGGGTTTAGAACATACCTAGACAATCTTAACTTAAAAAACAACAACAAAAAACTAACAATATCTATTAATTTAGATTAGAACTATTTTTGAATCTATGCCATTTTTAGCCAGTACTACCTCTTCTAAAGTAGTTTGTTTACTCTACCTAAACTAGATGGTGTTTTCCCATCCCCCAACAGCCAGGACTGCATTCCCACTGTGAAAGGAGCCTGCCACTAGGCTGCATGGCTCAAGGTAACTCTTTAAGTTCCAATTTTGCCCTTCATTTCAAACCGTCATGCTCTGGTATTCCAGTTCCACCTACTTGCTTTGTACCTGGATTCTCCCATTCTGATGGGAAGATTTCACAATCCAATTGAACTTTCCACATGACAGAAATGTTCTATATGTAGGGTACCCACTAGGGTAGCCACTAGCCATATGTAGCTATTGAATACTTGAAATGTAGCTAGTATGGCTGGGGAGCTAACATTTTGATTTACATTGATTTTAATTATTTAACCAACACCATGTATCTAGTGACCATCGTATTTGACAGTACAGGTAGCCCTTCAAACTGATGTTATGTTTGAACTGTCTTCTAATTTTGGTTTCTCTCTTTGACACTTTCTCTTGAAACACCTTTAGCAACATGTTTTGCAGCCAGCTCAAGCTCCAGATTCTTAGCAAACAGCTTTCATTTTTGTATCCATAACAAAATATTTCTAAATCTCATATAAATCCAATTTGATAACAATTTCTATAGCATATACTTGTCTATCCCATGTTCCATGAGATCATGTGCATTGGTTCTGTCATTCATAATCACTACTTTTTTATATCTAGTTTTTGTAGAAACAATTTGCATGAGTTCTTCCATTGTAAAAACAATATCGCCCTTTCCTGTTTAGGTCTTTGTTTTGTGTACAGTGATTGAAAAATGAGAACTATGGAGTTGAATAGATATACAGATTTTTATAACAGTCTGTGAAAGAAACAAAGATAGTAAATTCAGACCATGATGGAAATAAACTAAACTCCCTTGGAGTCAAAAACCGTTTTTCTTTAAGTTTCTAATCTACTGAGATCAAAGGGGAAATGTCTTTTCTTACATATTGGAGACCTTGGAGATCACTGACCACTTTATTTCCTACACTAGCTAGAAAAAAATAAGGAGTTCTAAACCAAACAAGTATGAAGAACAAAAAGGAATAAAACTGACCTTAACCCTTTATTTCTACTCTACTAGCATATCTTTTCCCATTGGAAAATGATAGACTCTTAATGTGAAAAGGGGCTTCAGATCATCTCCTCCAACCTTCCCTGATTAGATGGAGTGAAGGTTTTGCATGGCTACCTCCATTGATGGATAACTAACTGCCTCATAAGCCTCTTCCATTTTTAAATGGCTCTTTCAGCAAAGTCTTCCCCATTTAGAATCAAAAGCTTGCAATTTCTATCCAATAGTTTTTTTCTTTAGGGCCACATAGTAATCTCTCTATTATCTAAGATTACTTTAACATATTTAAATACAAAACTATAATATCTCCTAAATCTCTAGGTCAAATACCATAAGAATCCTTCAGATTTTATTTATATGATACATTTTCCAATCCCCTTATAATTCTGCTCATTTTTTCTACACCTGCTTCTGGTCATGACTGCCCCTCTTCAAATGTGATGCCTAATATAGGATCTTATATTCCAGGATAGAGTACAGGAAAATTCTGACCTCTCATATAACTGCATTTTATTCCTCTATTAAGAATTCCATCATGATCAAAACAGAATTCAACATTCCCCTTACAAAGAATTAATTAGCTTATTACCTTTTAAAAAGTTTGAAACATCTTCCAACTGTGGGATATTATCTTCCCGATATCCACAATATTTAGAAAGCAAAGGTAAGTTTTTTAGATACTCTCTGCAGGCATGGGTTGGGTAAAGTTTGTTCAGCTCCCGGAACACTGTTCCCCAGGTCTTAATTTCCTCTTCAGTGAATTCAACTTTCGGAATGGGGTCTCCACTAATGAGATAAAGGGAAGAAGTTATTTTGAATTAGCATTCAATAAGCAATAGCACTTATCTTATTCTCTACTTTGTAAATGAGTATTATTTTTTTATTTGTTTTTTTTTGTTTATTTGTTTGTTTATTTGATTTTAAAGTTGGTTAAGTTATTTTTATAAAACACTTACTGTTTATAGTTCATAGCCAAGTCTGCAAAATACTTCCGTCTTTTACGGTAGACATTGTCTTTGAAGCCCTGATAATTAATGAAAAGTTGTTAAATATGCATACTAAAATATATTTGACAAATGATATTTAGGAAACATTTTTATTATTATATTAAAGGGCTATTTAATGTTATTTTGGGCTAGCTCTATTTAGAAATTTATAATCATTTTTATTTTAAGATCAATGTTATATGATAGCTTTATACTATATTGGCTACAAAGACAAAAGATACTATAGATATAAAGATGCTATAGATATAAAGATACTGTAGACATAAAGATATTATAATGGTTACAAAGAAATCATTCAAAGAATAATAAAAGTACCACTCTAGTTAAATACAGGCTTTTTTCCAAGATTTTTTTTCTTAATCATTTAACTGATTTCTTCAGCTAGACGTGTTTGCTCTGTTGTGTATAGCTTAAAGCAATTTGCTCATGCCACTTAGCACACTTGTCACATTTTAATGGTGTACGCATTTATTTATATATGTGCGCTTTATCCTTTCAATTAAACTGTAAGCTCCCTGAAGGAAGGTATAGCAATTTATTAATTCCAATACTTACTCAATAAGATATTATAGAATAAATGGATAATTGGTGGGGGCTGTCTAAGGCAGTATAAGGCCCCTTTCACAGAGCTACTAAGTGGTAGGAGCTAGATTAAAGTCCTGGTTTATGTGACTGCACAATAGTACTCTCTTCTCTTCTTCCCTCCCAGGATCCTAAAGCTCCATAAGCAATCCTAAGGCTCTAGGTTTACTAATTCTCCATCTCATGCCTGTAAGGCATCCCACATGTCATGCCTGTAAGGCATCCCACATAATTTTCCAAGGAAACAACTTTCTAGTTCATCAACTGCTTAATAAACCAATTATGCTAGGCAGCATGAGTATAAGACTTCCTCCGTTCTATCACTACTCCCCTTTCAAATAACCCATGCCAATTTAATAAAAACTGACTGCAGACACTGTCTTTATTTTAGTGTAACTCTCAGAATAGCTCTTAATAATAGGAATGCCAGGCATGTGACAGATGCTTTGGAGCCAATGAAGTTAGATGCTCTTCAGGAAGTTAGTCAATTCTACCAGCATGGAAGTCTACTAAACTTCCTGAAATCCAAATTCAAACAAGATCTTATTTAGTCTAGAATAAGCACTTTTTTCCAAAAATTGCCCTTAATTTTTAGTTTACTTTAAATTATTTTCATGAAAATATTTATTAAAAATATTTACAGGATGGTCCGCATCCAGTTCAGATCCGTACATCAGAACTCTGTTGGCACAATGGTCCAGATCAGAAACCTTCTTTGGAAACCAAGGAACAGTCTCCATACCTGCACAATACAAAAACCACTAACAGCTGAAGAGACAATCTTAAATAAGACAATAAGGAAGAAGAAATTAAGAAAGTCATAAATGCATTTAGATGAGCTTATACACTGAGGCAAAAGTTATAACAAGTAAACTGCTCTATTTCTAATAAGTACATTTTATTCAGAATTTTTGAGCTTAAAATTTTTTACAAGCCTTGATTTCTTAAGTGTTAGAGAAAGCTGTACTTTAGTAATAGACCAAAAGTTAAAAAAAATATTTTTAACTACATATTTAACTATCCTAAAAAAGAAAAAAGGATAAACAACTTCCCAGACCAAGGTGAAAGTTTAATAAGAACTTTGAATGTTTATTTTTGTTGATGGTAAGGATCTTAGAGATCATTTATGTCTTTACCACTCTGATCTTCTCACCATCACCTAGTCATACAATTACTCATAAGACACTGGGTTTTTGCATATGCTGTTCTTCTGCCTGAAATAACTATCACACTTCCTGCTCCACCCCCATCCTCTGTTTTCCTGAGAATACCTTTCTCCTTCAAGGCCCAAATCAAACAAGCCTTCCCTGACCCTGCAGGTAGAACTAATTCTGTGTCCTCAGGGTTCCTGTGACACTATGTTTCTCATTTTCTAAAAGCTTTTACTGTGTTTCATTATAATGTATCTGTATATGTCTGTCTTACAGGAAAGAAGGGAAATGACTCCAGGGTAGAGACTCTATATTCTTATATCCTCATTTCATAGAAATATCCAACACAAGTTGTGTTCCCTAAATATCAACTGAACGCTTTAGCCTCTATAAAACACTCCATTTTATAGATAAGGTAACCAAAGTCCAGAAAGGTAAAGTAATTTACCCAAGGTAACTCATCCCTCCATAATGGAAGCTAGAGGACTAGAACTCATCCCTCCATAATGGAAGCTAGAGGACTAGAACTCAATCCTTCTTGTTCCAATCTAACATACCCAAAAGTGATATTCAAGAGATTTAAACAACAAATACAAAAGGGGCAGCAATCATATCACTCAAAATAGACACAAGCAAAGTCCTAGGCTCCTGTTCTGCCAGCTGTTTGTGGTGGGCCTGAAACTCCTACGGGAAGATCTGGAGCACACAGGCTGCAGGCATGGTTGGGAGCACTCAAAGGACTCAGGGAAGCAGCTATCCGCTAGCCAGAAAGGAAAGTATCTTAATATTTCAATAACTTATACAGCTGTACAAATACATAGCAGATGAATATCAGCTCTGATTATATCCCAAATATTGTGACATAATCTAAAGGGATTATTTTAAATTTAGTACCATGTATATAACATTGCTGATTTTACACTAAGTGAAGCAATGGATATTTTCCACAGTAGAAGATGTTTGCTATCTGAATATCTGAAACATTAGAAGGCTTTACTGCTTTTTCGTCTGCTTTTGGTGAAAGTGGGGACAGGGAAGAATGTTGTACACTGTGTATTTCACATCAAAGTTGTCAGCAACTGCCAACATTCTCAACAAATTCAAATATTCACTGAATATCTGCTAGATTCTAAGCCTTGTAAGAGTTACTAGGTGCCTTGGGATTGTGAATTGAAGGTTTGTAAAATCAAGAAATGCTTGACGATTTGGAAAATGAGATAACGTAATTGGTTTCTAACTATTGTGAATTCTTTTATACACCCAGGGTTTCCTTTTCGCTTCTCTCAAACCTAATAAAATGTCACCTTATAATTTTTCTTTAGAATTTTGAACAATTATATTTTGTGCTCCCTTTACAACCAGACTATAAGCAGAGAGAGTGTTTTATTTTTACTTTCATCCTTCAAAATAAATATAAGATTGGACACACATTATGTACTTAATTTCCTGAGTAGTATTTTCGCTTTTCAAACTTACCATCTTCTTTCGTGGTAAAATTATCAGGTGGATTCACAGAGAGAACATTAGTATGAGATTTCAACAAATGAAAAATATCATTCAGTTGTTCTCTGTTGATATCACAGTCAACAAAAATCTCAAATTCTGAGTTTCTTCTCTTTGATTTTCGGGACTCTATATGTAACAGGTTCACATGCTTCTCCTGTGTAAAGGAAAGGATAAAGATTACAACATGACTGCCTCAAATGGTTGTAGTCTCTGAGCAGATAACTTTCACTACCACTAAAAATCAACACAATTGTCACAGTAGCCAAAAGGTAAAATGGCTGTTCTCAGTGTTGCCAACAGCAAAGCAATTCCTCTAAATATTAGGTGCTATTCAAAATAGTTTGAAAAATTCATCACGCCCTCCAGAAACTAACAACACTCACTAGAAGCCATTCAGATTGCCAGAAGAGATTGATCTTCAAATCAATATACCAAGTCTCTGAGATAAAAAGAGCTTTTTGAAAATTCTCACCAATAAAGTTAGTTTTTAAAAAGTAATAGTGGTAGTCCTTTAGAAAGAAAAGTTTCCTTTGCAAAAATGCACTTAATAAAATTAGATGAACAGCTTGAACACAGAGTATTTAATACCTTAAATCTCTTGAGCTACAAACTTAGTAACCAGCTGAACCAGATTGCTTCTGGTCTTTTCACACCAGCCTGAGCTGTGGGCACCACTTGTGTATACCTGTGAGTAGGAGTTATCTTCTCTTACCAATTTGGGTAGCTGAGGAAAAGCACTGGCACAATAATGAAACATAAGAACCAGTCACACAACAGTTTTTTCACCTAAAAAATGAGGGGTTTTTTTAGGTGAAATGATCTCCAATACTAATCAGTTCAATCGAATTAACTTAGTGAACACCTATGTAGCCAGGTTAGAGCTGTGAAGCATACAAAGAAGGGTATGTCTATACAATAAGTTTATAACCTAGTTGTCTAACACACAAAAGACTATGAGAAAATACAAGTAGTGGATATTCACGTGCAGAAGATGGTCAGTAAAGGGAAAAAGCATCATGAGTTAGAGAGAAGAGAAGGCTTCATAGAGCAGATGAAAACTGAAATGAGTCTTAAAGTATAGATAGAATACAAAGGCAGAAAGCAGAAGGAAGGATTCTAAACAGGAGGACTATACAAGCAAAGGTAGGAATAAGGTGAGAATTATCAGAGAACATGACTAAAAAGAAAGGAGAGTGAATGTCAGGGATGTTGGGAAACTGGAATAGGCAGGATTTATCCTGGAACATTGAATTTATCATGAAATCAATAGAATAAAGCCAGTTACAAAATATACCAGAATTGATCAAGAGTTAAGGAGAATTTTATTGAATCTGTTTCTTATAAATGTTTACAATAAGAATGTATTTATAAATATTTTTTGAATGATGACAAATAAATATAAAGTTAAATTATGTTTTTGGAGAGAAAGATGCAAAATATCAACTTTTCCTAAATTATTCTATTGATTGATATCAAATTGCTATTGAATGCCATCAAATTGGAAATCTCAATGGAATTTGGTAAGGAAATTTAACTAAATAATTTTAAAAGTCCATTTGGAAGTAAGATATAGTCAATAAAATTCAGGAAAATTCAGATAAAGTATGAGTGATACGCGAAACATTTCCTATCAGGTATTTCAGTTACAGAAACGGAAGCACAGAGAGTTTAAGCAATTTTCCCAAAAAGCTAGAATTCAAACTCCGGTTGTCCAGCTTCACAGTCCATGCTCTTCAACACTATGTTGCAATCTGGTATTTTACAAGAAAGAGTCAGAACAATGAATAATATGAATCTTCTTTGAATAAGATTTATTGAATCTTAATAATGAAAACACTAAAGACTGACATAGTCCAAAACTGGGACACGATTACATTGGGAAGATGAAAGGAAGAGAAATTAAGGGGGCCCCTGGAAAGGCGGCTGTGTCAAGAAAACTAAATCTTTATTTCTGTAAATAGTAATATCTACAATTGAAAAAAATCAAGAAATAGCAGCAGATTATTTATAAATATTGACATAAATACTAGGAAATATAGTTGAAAGAGTTGGAACTGGTTACCTCCTGTAGGCTGAGGGTAAGTAAAATCGGTGAGTTCACACCTGGGACACTCACTATGCAACAGTTAGAAGAATGAATGAGATGGACACACAGCAGCAAGAGTGGGTCTTAGAAACACAGTGCTAAAACACAGTGAAAGAAAAAGTGTACTATACAATAACATTTATATAAATTACGAATTACAAGCATCCACAAAGACTCTACATATTCTTAAGTACACATTAAAATAATTCAATGTACATATCAAACAGAGCAGCTGTTTACCAGAAGAAAGAGATGGGAGAGTGAAGAGAACAATGACATAAAACAGGAGACTGTATAAATCGATGATGATAGTGTACCTGTGACTTAACAAGTATGATTAACTCAACCCTCTGCACCTAAGGTTAACAAAAAAAATTAAATGGAGCTGAGGAATAAAGTGAGATGAAGCAGAAAGACTACTGTTTTCTTTGCAAGCTTTATAGTGTGAGTTGACTTTTTGAACCACAAGTATTCTTTGATTAAAAATAAAAATTTTTTTAAAAAGTTGATGAAAGAAGCAATATAGGTATATTATTTAAAAATCCAAGGTAATCAATAGAATAGCTGAAATAATCATTTAATTATCTGACTTTGGGAGGAGTTAAGAGGGAGCCGGGAGGGAGAAGATATTAGTATCATTCAAAATAGAAAGCAAAGGAATATTGTGTAAATTTGATAACTCGAAAAGAGATGTAAGAGCACCATTTACATTTAAAGAACAGAAATAGTTACACGAGGTTGCTTTTGGGGAGTGGGACTAAGGATATGATGTGTTGAGTAGGAAAACTGATGCCTTTTAAACTCTTCTAGACTAAGTGTCTATATTTAAATTTTTTTAATCCTTTGCAATATTATTTTCAAATGACTATACAATAGAATATCATATGGATATAAATTTAATTTTTAAAATAGCTAACATTTATTGATAAGGTACTCTGAACTATCCTAAGCATTTTACTCATTAACTCTATTAATTCTCACAATGACCTTATAAGGTAGGTTCTCGTTTTATACATGTAAAGATTGAAGTGCAGAGAGACTAATCACTGGCCCATGATCACCCAGCTATTAAAATAAATGACAGAGTAAAAATTTGAACTCAGTGGTCTGCTTCCAGAACCTACAAGCTTAACTCCAATGACATTCTAGCATAATTTAACCTGTCCCCTACCATACGACAAGTAGTTTATTTGTAATTTTTATATTACTATAAATAAATCTTTGTGTCCCTAAGCCCTTAAAATAGGTTAGGTCCCCCAGGTGAATACTATCATAGTACCCAGTATATCTTTTTCAGGTCATTTAACACACATGTAATTATTTACTTACTATAATAATTTGTTTGTTGTCTGTGCTCCCCTCTAGATTATACATACTGAGAGGGTATACACTGTGTCTCTGTTCAGGTCCACATCCTTAGTATCTAGCAGGGCACCTGGCACATTGTAAGTACTCAATAAATATTTGTGTTCTGCATCGCTGACCTCTATTTCCTTTAGATGGATTTATGAAAGTGGAATTACTGGGTCAAAAAACATGAACATTTTAAGGTTCATAATGCATATTAACAGATTGTTTCCCCGCCCATTACACCAATTTACCCTCACAACAAATGTGTATTTAAGTGCCAAGTGCATTGAAGCTGTGGCAATAGGGAAAAGTTAATTGTAAAATCTTTGCTATTTTACTATATAAAAGTATAATAAACTATATTATTAATGGCATTAAATGTCATTAAATTTTAAATATTTTATTTAATTAAAGTAAAATTAAAATTTGCTTCTCTGAAATCTATGATGTGAATCTCTCTTCCTCCATTTCTTATCTTTTTTTTTTTTTTAGCCAAGGAAACCTTTGGTTGACCTCACAGATTGCAAGGACCTTGTCAGCTAACAATTCCCTATTATTTATTTATTTATTTATTATTTGTTTTATTTATTTATTATTTTTTTTACATCTACAGCACCTGGTCTTCCTAGGTGGTCCCCCATCCAAGTACTAACCAGGCCCAACACTGCTTAGCTTCCGAGATCAGACAGGATCAGGCATGTTCAGGGTGGCATGGCCATAGATAGCCCCATTTCTTCATTTCCTAGTTATGGTTTCTCTTCTAAAAAATTTCTGTATCTCTTACCCATTTATTAGAATTGGGCACTATTTTAGAAATGGAAAGGCTTAAGCAATGTCTGGAGTCTACCTTTGAAGAATTTACAATAATCTATATTTTAAACATAGCTTTAGAGACTCATTTTAGTAGAGTTTATGCAGAAATATGAAGAGTGCTTACCTGGAAGATTTTCAGTGCTTTTATAAGTCCTCCAACTTCATTCTTTAAGGAAAAAATGAGAGTTGCTCTTCCTCTTTCTAAGGAATGCTCTTTGTTTTCCTTGTTGTCTTCAATCATGATGAATCTGGTATATTTCTCTAAAACCAAAGTATAAAAATATAGGGAAAGATCTAAAAAGAAGTTGTGCAATATAGACAATCTTTGATAGTATTTAAATCTGAGACAATATTTTATAACATTAACCAAGCTTTAGTTTCCTCACCTCTAAAACAGAAAGTAATATGCATATATGCTTTGCAAGACTGAAATGAGACCAAAATTAAAAAAAAAAATAATGCCTAGTATAGAGCCTAGAATGTAACAGGCATACTACACCTGTTAGTTTCTTTTTTTTCTAATCCAATCCTTCTTTGGGGGCATGACTCAAGCCTTGGCTTCCAGCAGTCTTCCTGACTGTTGTGGTCCAAACTGGGTATTCTTCCTCTATGAAAGGCTACCTCCTCCTCACCAAGAATTTTAGCTCTTTATTATACTGGGTCTTAAATGGCTTCCCTGAATATTTTATTCATACATGTCTGTCTTTTAAGAAGGCAGAAAGCTCCTTCAGAACTGGGACAAGGCCTTTCACTTATTTTGTAAAATCACAAGTCTGGGAAGCTCTAGACACATGTGGGTTCGAAGGATAACTGCCAGCTGAGAGAATTCTGGTTTCACATAAGTATCTCCTTTCCTCTCTGCCTATGAAATCCCCTAGGCCATGGGCTCTGAAGCCTTTTCACTATTGGCCTCCAAGTGTTACATGATTATAAATACAACTGTGTGTGTGTGTGTGTGTGTGTGTGTGTGTGTGTGTGTTAGCAGAGGTAAGGCTCTTGTGAAAGATAGAAGTAGGGCACAATAACCTTGTATTGGTGAATTTTTTATTGAAAAATACACACCTGAGAAATAAGATTTGGACTAATAAATGGAAACAGCATATTGAGGATTTATTCATATTTGGTTGGGTTTTTTTTGTTTGTTTGTTTGTTTTTGGTGATTAATTCTTCCTAATTGCCCAGTTTTATATTATAGTTTTAGTGGAATTAATCTTTAACAACTTAAATTGATATAACTAATTCCACTGTCCTTCACCTGCTCTCACTCATTGACCTAAGCCTGTGGCATAACCACTCAGAGCAAGTATAGTGGTGATAGTGTGGGCTTGAAGCCAGATGCACTGTGTTTCAATCCCCTAGCTCAAACTTCACTTACTCATGGAAGCCTTCCTGACCTCCCCGAGTCAACACCCTTTAGCATTGGTTTCATTACACCATAAGCCTCCCATTCATAACAACAGTCACAGGTGCAGTTGTAGCTCTGTTTCAGTGAGTATTTGGCTATGTGTATCTCTCCAACTAGATAGACTGTGAGCTCCTAAGGGACAGGGCTCTCATGCGCTTTTATTCACCATTGTATTTGCAGCACCTAGCATAGTCCCTGCACATAATAGGAAATCAATATATGTCATTAAATGAATAAAGGAATGAAAGATTGGTTAAAGACACGGTCCCTACCTTCAGGGGACTAGAAGTCTGGTAGAGAAAGGATGACAACGCAGAATACACATTGTAACAGAGAACACAGATGGCATAGTGATGGCAGTGACTAGATTATTCTGGTACATGTTCAGAGGTGTTTCATTGAAGATATGTTCAAATTGGAACTTAAAGAAAAAGGGGCGAAGAAGTAGATGAAAGACAGGTGAAAGACAAAAGATGAGGCATTGACAAACCTAATACAGAGTAGTGAGAAATCATATATGCAAGGTAAGTGGTGCCAGATCCTTCAGAAGGCTTCATGCAGGTAGTGCAGGGGAGTTTGATATTCTATGCCCATCCAAATACCCTTATAAGGACTATGGTCCATCTGATTGAAGCCTAAATGAGAAAAGTAAGGATGCGGTAGTTTTCCATTAAGCTAAAGTCCTGGCTTTGAAATGCTTTCCTGTAGGATGATGCAAAACAGGGGGTTTCATGCATTTCTGTTTGACCAGAGAGCTCTTGAGTTTTCTTTCCTCCATAAAGCCTTTTTCTTAACCCATTTTGCATAACATTTTGGGGCCCCTTATAAGAGACAGCCCCAATAGACCCATCTGGCTTAAAAGAGGGTTAAAACGCCATATATGGCTCAGAAATTTCCAACTTTATGGTCATAAACAAAAATCTGCTACTAAATTTGCCAATGACTACAATTTGCTGTTTCAAAATTCAGTCTTTATGACACCTTTGGAATTTAATGTAATGAATATTTATCACGCATGTACTAAGTTGAAGTCCCTTCTACATATAAGTTCAGAGAGTATGGAGATAAGAAAGAAATTCCTCACTCTATGGGGGTAAGCTTCCATCATTCTTAGCAACCTAAGAGGTGAGTAAAGGAACTTACATTATAGAAGTATATATAAATATCATGCACTAATATTATCCCATCTAATTCTCATAAAATCTTAATGAGAGAGGACAGGAATTATATCATTTTTATAAATGAGAAGCTGAACTTTAGAGAAATTAACCTGTCCATGGTCACACAGCTAGAGAATGTGAGAACATATATTTAACACTGTGTTCTAAACATGTGAATGTTAACATATGGATCTGATTTCACTGGGATTACTCTAAATATATTCAGAAATACAGAAGGTAGAACAAAATTCATGGCATCTAGTTGAAAGCTGTCTTCTTGGAAGATGAACCAGAGATCTAATTTGACATCATCTCAGCCACCTATTTACACTACAAAACAGTGTAAAGAAATGTCTGGAATGTGAAGCCAGACATATCTAATCACTGACCTGATATTTATCAGTATGATCTTGGGCATGCTATTTTACCTGTCTAATATAGCAAAGTTAATTGTTTTCTACAAGTAAATTTATTTTCTACAACTAAAACAATCTTCATGTCAATGCTTTAAAATTAAGTGACCAGTTAAACTTAATAATTATGTGATTCAAGTTATCACCAATGGTAAAATAAATGAAATTTCAACTCAAGCACATTCACGTGTATAAAGTACCATAGTCAGTGTTAGGGTAGTAAAGGTTAAAAGCAAAGAAAACAATTCGCCTCTAAAAAATTATGTATGAGAGAGGGGGAGGAGGGACAGACTTTCCAATAAGTACAAGTAATAAAAATAGAATGGGACCCTGAGATCCCTGAAGAGTATACCCAAATCCCCTATTTCCCCACCCCATGACTAATATCTATTGAAATTCTAAAGGTAATTGAAAATGACTTCTGGCCCATACATCAGTCTCTAATCAGAAAAGATTTATGAATGAGAAGCAAAAGATAAAAAAAAAAAAAGATTTTCAGCTTCAACAGAATTGACCATTTCTTAATGTAAACTTAAATATACATAGGAAATTCTGAATTGGTGCTCTGGGGCTAAAAATTCAGAGATTGTCTCAGATATGCATTCTCAAAATGCTTTTAGAGATGTGAAAACCTTGAAAAACATTTCGTATCTGTTACCTATGGGTCAAAGACCATGGACATTTTTACACAGAGTATGGGTGACTTTGTCCTATGCAGATGCAAACAATAAGAGAGATGTAAAATAATATAGCAAATTGCCAGTAATTAATCTACCTAAAAATCCACTTAGGAAAGCTATAACTTCTATGTGCATCAACTTCCTTATCTGAAGGAAGGGTCATTAGTACCAATCTCATTGTTATAAAAAATATTAAATATATAAATATACATAAAACCCTTAGAACAGTTGCTGACCTATACTGAGTACTCAACTAATATTAACTCTAATATTGGGAAGTATAAATCTCAAATTTCACAGTCTTCAAAAAAATAGAAAATGTTCAATGTAATGACACTGACATTTAAACTCCTCTGGCTAAGAATTTTTTTTGCCTGGAAATTAAGCATTTTACAAGATAGTTATAACCCTATTTTTTATAGTAGCAAGCACACAGAAAGGATGTTTTATGACAAAAAAAGAGTAAGTATTCTTTTGTTTTAAGGTGATTTTCAGTTTCATTGGTTTATTTATTATGAAACTCCTAAAGTATATTATTTCAAATCTCAAATGCAAAATTTAGCAATTCTTTTACAAACAAACAGATGAAGTCCCCAAAGTACAATTACTGAGTTAGCCAATATTTACTGAGTCCCCATTTTCCATGATATTGTCACCATGGCACGCTGAAGGAAGAAGATTCTGCAAATTTTAGCTACTTTCTGGTCCACCACTGTTTTCATAATGTAAGCAAACTTTAACAACTGGGAGCGAGGATCAGAGAACAGTAAAGAAAAATGATTTTAGCCATATGGTGGTAACACTAACAGAGTTTCAGATCTCCTAAGAGTTCATCCTTCAACAATCTCTCAGCTTAGAATGCCACTCTTTATGTAAAACTATATGAAGATTTTCTTTCACATTTCAAAACTAGCCCTTAAGCTCATCTAGCATGAGCCTTTGTAAAAAGATACTAATACTCAGGTCTGGTCTAAATCCAACCCTTTGTGGTTTGTGATTCTCTCTCCTTTCCCTGGTTCCAGAATGGATCTAGTTTTGCCACCAATATCTCCCTAGTGGGTGGCAGCAGAGGAGGGTGAAGGATACAATAATGAACTATTTATGATATGCAAAGCATTCTATATTGAGATTTGGAAACATTACTATCCCTCTTGTTTAAGTCAATATAAAAATAAAGTTCTCAAGAGTAAATTTTGCTAAAAACCTAGAAGAATTCTCATCCTCTCCCCTACTCCCACCTCCTAAATAAGCTTATAGAACTTGGATATTTACTAAAATTTTGCTATAACTTTACCTGGTTGAGAGATCTTATGAGGCATCAATTCTTTTTTCTTCTATTCGATAACTCCCAACCCCCTTTGAGAACCTCAACTTTTTCCCTTGTCACTTTTTTCCTTTCCCCCTTAAACCTACCTACTTCCTTCTACTTCTTCAGGGGCAAAACCCACAAGACTAGTCTAGTAAGATAAAAGACAATAAAATGTCCAATGGGTCACACACCTGTTTATAAATCCATGTCTCATTAAGTAGTATACATTTTCTTTTTAAAGCAACACTCTCATTCACTAATGCCGACTGGCATTTCTCTTTTTCTGTGAATGGCAGGCAGATGTTCTCCTACTGGATTTCCTGGCCTGAGTAAAGATGCCCTGGCAGCAGGATATCCCATTGGAAATAAGAAAGATATACTAAGAAGGAAGTCAAAAGATCAGCAGCCCCTTGGAAGAGGTCAAGGTGTGTACATTGACTAACTCTTTACTCCCCTTAATTTAATCAGTACTAAGTGTAATTTAAATTTATCTGACCTAGGAAGCACAAAGTACTATCAAATTAAAGTATTTTGAAAGCTGTTTGAAGACAGAACTAAAAGCTTCAGGAGGACCAATGGGGAAGGAGATAATTCTCCAGAGAATCTTGATTTTCTTTTCAAAATGGGGGGAAGAAATGAGGGTGAAAGTAAAGATAAACTACAAAAGAAAACACTGCTGCAAAAAAAAAACAAAAAAACAAACAAAAAAAAAACATTATTCCAGAAAATAAAGGCATTGGCAAAGAAAATGAAAATAAAAAACACATCCCTACTTGAAGATAACCTAATATATATAATAACACATCTACAAATGAACTCCAGTGGTAAGATTCATAAACCACAAATTATCACATTACAGAAACATTTATAGTTACTTTAAGCTGTGCTCATATCTACTTTTAAACCAAACAAGTGAATCCCATCCTTTAGAATAAGTTGACAGGCACAAACTTTCACCGGTTTAGAAAGTTCATCTCTAGTCTTTTTTTCTCCACTGTTGACTAGAGTGGGGAAATTTTAAACCTCTGAAAACCAGGTGGTCAGAGGCAAGGTTAAGTTTACCTTAATTAACTGGATCTGAACAACTAAACCCTATGCCTCTTTATCAGTTGTAACCTTCCGTCCAAATTCTTAGTCCCACGCTGGGGTGGGTGAAATAGGTAAGTGTGATGATGAGAGGCTTTGCATCTGAGACTCCTTTTGTTTGGGGGTCTCTAAGGGAGAGTTCCTTTTAGGGGAGAAGAAAAAAAGAGATGTTGCCATTTGAAGGAGAGGGATGTAATAAGAACGATCTCTTTCTGCTAACATAGAGGAGTCACACAGACTTGGGTTTGACTCTGAACCTCAGTTTCCTCATCTGTAAAATGCAAGAGGTATCTGTTTGACAGGGTATGTTATTGAGGTGAGGTCAGATGAATGTAAAGAAAGGCTGACAAAAACAGTGCCTTTCTCCTGGAAGGCATAGGAGGAAAGAAGAGTGAGTGGCCGGCCACAAGGGTACAACTCCAACTTCCCAGACCCAACTTCCCATGGGCATTCACCTCCTGGGAGGGTAATCTTGCCTCCACCGTATGGTGACCCAGAGCCCCCAAATCTGCGTCCGTGGTGTCTGGTCCCGCGGGAAAGAGCCACCCTACTCACCTCAGGCACTGCTAACGGTGAACTAGGACCGCCCGCGGGCCGGGGTGACCTTTTATAGAAGCAGGGTGTCCGGATGGGCCAATGGGCACCCGAGGCAGCCGGGCAGTGGCCAATAAGAAGAGAGTTCGCCTGCCGGGCGGGGGATCCTGGACCAGGAGCTGACCTCCGCTGGGGCTGGGTGCTGACAGTCCCCGCCAGCCTGCGGTGAGACTCGCATGCTTTTAGCCTTTAGGCGTTTCTGACTGGTGTTTTAATTAAGCTGTTAGGCGATCCTTAACTACAGAAGTTTAATACTATCAAGATAACGTCTATTTTATCAGCATAATGACCTCCTATAGGCTTCTACTCCTCTTGGTTGGTGACTGAAGCAGGAATCCCACCTTTATCTCTGTGCTTCTGGTTTACTTGATAGTCTAGCCTTGCCTCCTCATGCTCTTGGTGCCTTCCTTTTTTCCTTGAGGCAGAGCATTCGTTGAACTTTTTAGAAGGGAAGTGCTCAGTACCCTTTCAATTAAAGAAATTTTAAAGATGAGTATGCTCCATCGGCAGAAATCATGTTACATACTATATTAACAACATGGCCCAGAAGCCAAAAATGTGGAGTAGGTTATCTATTGGGTACTTAGTCAATTAGGTCCTGTCCCAAAGGACTTTATATGTAACACATTATGTTGTAGAACATTTTTCTTCAGTTTTTTAAAAATCGAGTTTGTGGATGTATAACAGTAAAATTCACCCTTTTGAGATGAATAGTTCTGTGTTTTGACAGATAGAATTGTATAACCACCAATCACAATGCAGAACATTTCTATCACTTCAAAAACATTCTCTTGCCTCACTCCTTTCCCCTCACACCAAGCCCCTGGCCACTACTGATGCTAATAATGTCTCTTTAGCTTGTGCCTTTTCCAAAATGTCATATACATAGAATCATAAAGCATATAGATTTTTGACTCCTGGCTTAACATAGGCTTTGGAGCCTCATACATTTTGTTGCCTGTATCAGCAATTTGTTCCTTTATATTACAGTTTTTGCATGCATTTTCCTTTTATCTTCATAATAATTCTATGAGATAAACACTATCTTTACTTTATACTTAAGTAAACTCAGGCAGCAGGAGGCTCTTTTGGCACAGGCCATTAAGTAGAATCAAGAGTCAAGCAAAAGCAAAAGCATTCTGACTTTAAATTTTGTGTTCTTATAGAAATACCATGGAAAACTCTGGCCTGGAAGAGAACTTTTGGAACCAAACTGAGGTCAAAGATGGCTTTCCTTGTGCTGGCTGAAAAATTACTGCTTGGTTATTGCTCTAACACTCTAACACTCTAACAATAAGCTTTCTGCTTCTGTACCCCTGCTTGCACAACCAACCTGTGGGTTGACAGTAAAAAGAAGGAAAATAGACGTGTGTTCAAACAGGATGAAGAACAGGGGTTTAGGGCTTAAAAACCCTGTACTACTACATTTCAGGGATGCTTAATTTGGGGTCTGTGTATTCCTGGCAGACCCAGCTGGCTGAATAAAGAGTGTGTTTCCTATAACTCACTGGTTTCTGGTGGTCTATGTGTCTATCGGGAGCTGGTGGCTACAACATCCTAAAGTTGGGTCTATAAGAGGGCTTGAACCACCTCTGCTAAAGAAGGGAGGTGGGGTAAGTCATTCAGTGAGCCCATCCCCAAGATCAGAATAGGCTGGGCACTGGCCCTGCAGTGGAGAGGCCTGAGTAGTTGATATCACTGAAGCCCATCTGTCATCTTGAAGAACAGAACAAAGCAGGAACCCTCTCTCAGCCTCTCTGAACATACGTAGACACCACAATCCCGGGGACTCCAGGCATCTGGACTTTACTTTTCTGGCAGAATTCTCTGACAACCTTCCCAAAATACCTGCAGTATTATGCCTGGAATTCTACCAGTTAAGAATTTTCACTGGGCTCAATTACAGAATTCAAAAATTCATATACCCAGAGAAGGTTCAGAGAAAGAACTATCAGCTGGAGAAAATACATATTTGTCTAATTAGTAGTGTTTAACTGGCTTCCTATTGCTGCTGTAACAAACTGCCACAAACTTAGTGTTTTAAAACAATATAAATTTATTATCATACAGTTCTGGAGTTCAGAAGTCTGAAATGGGTTTACTGGCCTAAAATCAAGGGGTCAGCAGGCTGTGTTTCTTTTTAAAGCTCCAGGAGAGGATCTATTCTCTTGCCTTGTTCGGCTTTTCTGCATGCTCATGACCCCTTTGTCCATTTTCAAAGCAAGCAGTGTAGCATCTCTGAATTTGTCTGACTCTTCTACTTCTCTCACATGTAAGAACCTTTGTGATTACTTTATGCCTACCAGATAATCCAGAATAATCTCATTTCAAAATCCTTAATCGCATCTACAAAGTGCCTTTTGCTATGTAAGAGAAAATATTCACAGGTTCTAGAGATTACGACATGGACATCTTTGTACCAAAATTAGAAACTGTGGGTGGTACTCAGATGAAAAATGGCCTTAAAGTTTGTATTTTCATCTTGATCTGTGAAATTTATGGCAAATTTTACTGACACTGGGACGTGGCTTTTGAGATATTAAAAGTTGTGATGCCATAGATGGTAAAGGAGGACACCTCATCCCCCAGATCTTCAGCAGAACGTATTTGAGGGGACACATTCCAATCTCTCATTTTTCATTTGCTAAGGTGGCTTGGTGGTACCTTTGGATTGGTCCTCTCTGATCTTCTTTGCCAGCTCCTTCTCCTCCATTCTCCAAATCAGGGTTACTCTGGGTGAGGCCCTAGGGCCCCCTTCTCTTCTCAGTCTATACTCTTTTTTTTGTCAATGTCCTCCCCTCTCATGTCTTTAAGTACCCTTAATATGCTAACAATCCAAAATGTTTATTTCCAGCCCAAATCTCCCTTCCAGACTCCAAAACTTTATATCCAATAACTTAATTTATATCTCTAGTTCCATGACAATTGGCATCTTAACATATTCAAAAACGAACTTGGGAAAATAGCAAGCATTGGTGAGGATGTGAAGAAGTTTGAACTCTTGTACATTGCTATGGGAATGCAAAAGAGAAAAGTTTGGTGGTTCCTCAAAAAGTTTAACAGAGAATTAACATGTGACCCAGCAATTCTATTCCTAGTATATACCAAAAAGAACTAAAAGGAGTTACTCAAACCAATCCTTATATATCAATCCTTATATATAAATGTTTGCAGCAGTAATAATCACAAGAGCTAAAAATTGAAAACATTCCAAATGGCCATCTATGGATTAATGGATAAACAAGGTGGCATTTACACACAAGGAAATACTATTCAGCCATAAAGAATAATGAAGTACTTACGCAGGCTACAACTTGGATGAACTTGGAAAACATTATGGTACATGAAAGAAGCCAGACACAAAGGGCACATATTGTATTATTCAATTTATATGAAGTATCCAGAATAGGTAAATCCATAGGAATAGAATACAGTGTGATGTTTGCCAAGGGCAAGGTGGGGATGTGGGGGTGGAGAATGAAGAGTAACTGTTCAATGTGTATAAAGTTTTATTTTGGAATGATGAAAATATTTTGGAACTAGATAGAGGTAGCAGTTGTACAACATTGTGAATGTACTAAATACCACTGTATTGTTCACTTTAAAATGGTTAATTTTATGTTATGTGAATTTTACCTCAATAAAAAAGAAAGTTTCATCTCCCTGCCCTCCAAGTCTTCCTTCCTTCCTGCATATACTTATATCATCTCCTTCATCCCACAAATTAGCAAATTTAGTCTCTTCTACCTCCAACATATACTTGAATTCATTCACTCCTCCCCATCTCCTCTGCTATTATGCAAGTCCAATCCACCACCATCTCATCTCTGAAATATTGCAATTATCTCCTCCCTGGTTTCCCTTTTTCTACTCCTGCCCCTCCTCCTATCCAATCTCATTTTTAAAATACACCCAAAACTACTGTGTAGAGTCTACACAATTTTAGCCACATTTTAAAAATGCAAACATAATCATGTCACTACTCAGATTATAACCATAAAATCCTTCCCATGATCTGTTACAGCCCCGTATCTGGCCACTACGCATCTCTCTGGCCTCTTACCCTATTACTCTCCCCTTCTTCACTGCACTCTGCCCCCTGCTGTGTCCTAGCCCTCTAACAGAAGCTCCTTCCCACATGCTTAGACCTAAGTATCTCTCCACCACACCTCCCAATCCTGTCTCTTCACCTGATTGACTATTTCCATCCTTTAGGTTTTCACTTAAGGGTCAATTCCTTCCCTGAAGTAAAACTATCCCCCAACCTAATTTAGGAGTCCCACTTGCCCTTTGACTTGTAACAACTGTTATTATATAGTTATTTGTGTGACTATTTGTTTACTTATATCTCCCACAGGGAAAGAATTGTTTTTTTACTTTCTTTTCTGCTAAATCTCCATTGGCTATCCCAGTGCCCAGCACATAGTAGTTTCTCAATAAATGTTTGTTCCATGAACGACAATGGGATGACAGAATCTATGTTCTAATATAGATGTGTATATGCATTCAGTCTAGCATTTCTTCAGAACTGATCCCCAGATGTGGAATACTGCCAGATTGCCTTTCAATTAGATTATATCAATTTATATCCCTAATCTCAAGAATGTAAAACAAGTCTAAATTTTTATAATCTGAAGAGCAAAAATAAGTTATTTGTAATCAGCATTTTCCTAATTATTAGCAGGGCTGAGTATCTTTTCAGACATTTGTTCACATATGAATTTCTTAGGTTCACTACACATTTTTCAATCAGGTTATTTTTCTTATGGATAAGTAGGAGCTTTCTAGATTATGGATATTAACTGTTATATGTATTGTCATGTAAGCTTTTCATTTCAGTCATTTGAAATGTACTTTACAACATCTTTATTTCACAAAGTAAAACCAATCTTTCATGCTGAAGTTTAAAGGGGCCCCCAAATGACACCCTTCTCCCTCCTCCCAGTTCCAAGGCGGACAGGTGGAGATTAGTTGTGGTGGTGGGAAGTGGTAGGGGGTCAAGGAATAAGAGTGGAAGCAGGAAGATTGGCTGAAAGGCTTTTGAAGAAGTTCAGCTGAGAAATGATGGTGGATATGGGTAACGTGGAGAAGACAAGAATTTAAGACCAACTCAGTATATGCTTCAGAGATGGAGTAAAGATCAGTTGATGGCAGGGCCAGGGGGTAAGGGAAATGGGGTTTCAAGGAGGATTCCTAGGCTTTTTACTTGGCAATTGAGTAGATTATGGTTCCATTTACTAAGGTGCAGTTGAGGGAAGAAGAGCAGATTGGGCAAGGAGGAGAAAATTAAGTCTTGTTTTAGACTTGTTAGGTTTGACATGCCCTCTAGTTATGCAAAGATGGGTTGTAGGCATTAAGAAATGGGAGCCCAGAATTCAGAAAGAGATCACAGGCAGAGATCGAAATTTAGAAGTCACTGGTATAATAATCATATATAAATGGAGTATATAAAATCACAGGACTAGATGAAATTTCCAAGGGAGAAAAATGTATCAAGAGACAAGAAAGAGGCTCAGTACTGGGCTGCAGGTCATGCCAAGGTTCAGAGGTTACAAAGAGGAGGAAGAGGAGCCAGGAGCAGAGATTGAAGGAATGGACACCAAGGAGAGGAAAACTCAGTTGACTGTGGTACCAAGTTCCCAAAAAGGAAGGAAAATCTCCAGTTGCCTTTAATGCTACTCCAAAGTGGAGGACAGAAGTGTAACCACTGGATTCAGTAAGAAAAGTCACTGGCATCATTGACAAGAGCAATGTCAGTGATGTGGTACAGGCAGAATCCAGTTTACACAAGCAGAGCTGAGATTAGGCCACAGAGGTGACATCAGGTCTTTCAGAAGTTTTGTTGTGAAGAGGTACAGAAAAATGTGGTAGCAGCTGGAGGGGAATGCAGGGTAAAGGGAGGGTTGTTTGTTTGTTTTAAAGAAAGGAGGTATTAGAGAAGGAATGATCCAGCAGGAAAAAAAAATGGATTTAGGTAAGAGAGAGTAAATATAGAAGCCAAGTCCATTCTACTGATCTCATTAGTTCTAATAGGTCAATCAGGTGAGTCTCCTGACTTCCTAGGTACATAATTACACCCTCTGAAAAGACACCTGAAAAAAAAACCAAAACAACTTTAAGTCGTCATGATAAAAGTCAGGATAGTGAGGGGTTTTTTGGGGAGAGGCAGGAGTTACGATTGAGAGGGCACATGGTGCGGGGCGGGAGGCATCTGGTTAAATGACAAAGATTTATTTCCTGTGTTGAGTAATAGATACAGGAGTATTTGCTTTTTCATAATTCAATAAGATGCACATTTGTTTCACGCAATTTTGTTTTACTTGACAAGAAAAATACTAATAAAAACAACATACACTATGAAAAATAATAGCGTTTTTGGTTATTTTTAATATTTTAATATTTATACCTTACACCTATTTTTCATCCTACTGTAATAGGTAGGACTGCCAGAACAATGTTCAATAATAATATCCTGCTTTGTTCCAGACTTTAATGGGAATGTTTCTAATGTTTCAAATTAGAGTCATATCTGCTATAGGTTTCAAATTAATAAAATTTTCTTCTATTTTGCACTATAAAGTTTTTCTTAAAAGATGTTAAATTTTATCAAAAGAATTGTTGACACTTACTGAAATGATCACACAGCTCTTCTTTTAAATCTATTCATGTAGTGAATTTAAAGATTCCCTAATGTTAAACCATTTTGCATTCATAAGATAAATTCACCTTGATCACAATGGGTTTTTTAAGTAATTATTTTTATATATCTTTTAATATGGTGCTAAATTTTACTTGCAGGTATTTTGTCTAGTTTTTACATCCACATTAATAGATAAGATTGGCCTATAGTTTTCTTTTTGTATGTCTGTTCTTATCCAGTTTTAACAGGGTTTTGTTTTCTCTGTAGAATTCAGAAATTTCCCATGATTCTCTGTTGCATTGAGGTGAAATGGGGTTAGTTCTTTTATTACCTTTTCAATATGAATATTAGCCTTTCAAAGTTTTCTGCCTCTTCCTGGGTTAATTTTAGTATTGAATATTCTACTAGAAGATTATCCATTATTTAAAGATTTCCATGTGGTTATAGTCTTTTAGCTTTCTTATCTATCTATTGCTTTATTGCAACAGAATCAGAGAATGTGCCTGTATGATTTCCAGTTAGGGAAATTCATTAGGCTGTTCATTGTGGCTTATCACATTATCTAATGTTATGGATACTCCATTAAATTTAAGAAGACTGCAAATTCTTTTGGGAGTAATGATTAGCATAGAGTAAGCTATCCTGTAGTAATAAACTATTCCTTTATTACTTTAATACAGTAAAGGTTTATTTCTCTCACTCTAAGTCCACACACGTTGGATGACTCTCTAGGGCAGCTCCTCCCCATATGGTTCTCTGTCCAGTGACTCAAAAGTTCAGGCAACTTTCATCCTGTGGCTCTGCTCTATAAAGAGAAAAACTCTTATATGATTTGTCCCAGAAATGACACTTTTCATTTCTGCTCTACTTTCTAATTAATCATACTGCCTTTTCTTACTGCAAGGGAGAGGCCAAGCCTAGTCTTCCCACAAGCCTAGGAAGATAAGAACAAATTATGAAGAGCCCAAATATTCTTTACTGTAGGCTACAAAGTCTATATATGTGTGCATTGGGAGCATAGGAGTTAAGAGCATAGACTGTGGAGCCAATGCAGTCCTACCATTTACTTAGCTGTGTGACCTCAGGCAAGTTACTTAATTCTTCCATGCCTCGGTTTCCCTCTGTAAAATGAAGATAATAGCAAACCTGCCTTAAAGAATTGTAATGAGGATTAAATGAACATTTTTTAAAGTATTTAGAATAATGCCTGGCACATACTAAGTACTAAATTTGACAGAAAAATAAAATATATAAAATCAGTGTATAAAATCAATTCTATAACCTTTGTCCTTAACAAGAAATTTAGACTGCTTTTGCTTTTCTTTTCCCCTGCCTACCCTATTCTAAACCTCTTATCATCTCATTCATTCATTCAGCAAATCTTTATTGAGCCTTAACTGTGTTGAAATCATCTGGAATTTTATTTACAAATTGTTAGTACATTAACATTTAACAGTTGCATCAAATGCCACATTAACATAACCAGTGATTATTTTATCTTAACAATTTTCCTAGTTTAATGATTCATCGCTTTGGGGAGTAATAATTAGGATAGAGTAAGGATACCAGAAGGTATCACTGATTCTGGTGTTCTGTGTCTCTCTTCTCTTCTTCTGATAAATAGAACCCTGGTTTTTCTTCTCAGAACTCAATCCTGATTCTCAGTCTCAGTCCATTTGCTTTGGGTGGATTTGATTCTACCTACTCTCAACCCAGTTCTAAAGTAGTCACATGACTCTACACAGATGTTCAAAGGACTACAAGCATTTAGCCATATTAAGTTGAATGTTGGTCACATAACCAATTTAGGCCAATGAGAATAAGGCCCAAGACTTATTTACAATTTAGAAAAAGATTCTCTAATTTTTAACCTTGGAGGATAAAAACCTGCAGCTAATGAAAGTCAGTCAGTGGAGGAGACTTATTGAGAGTGATGCCAACATGAAGAAGAGCACTACTGAAAGATAAAGAGAAACTAGGACCTAATGACATTGTGTGAACATCTGGAACCAGCCATATCTGAAGCTTAATCCTTTTTTTTTTTTTATTAAACCAAAGTGTTCTGACCCATAAGTTACTGTTTCTTCTATCTCATGAATTCATTTTTTATTTTTTTGAAGTAAACCGTTGAATAACTTTTTTTCAGAAAGACTGCACAGATATTATACTTTCAAAACATTCATGACCAAAAATGTTCTAATTCCGAATCCTTGCTGTCTTTGTCATTTCATGTCTCCCTGGGAAAATAACAAGTAAAACTAACACATCATTTCAAATGATGGCAGTTCAATGTTCATGTAATACAGATGAGACCTTTTTTTAGATTAAAAAATGGGCTTTACAGTCAAATTTCGATTCAAATTCTAACTCTTTTACTTATCTTTGTGATCAACAACAAATTTCTCAACTTCTCTAAACCTTTCTTCATCCAAAAAACTGAGATATTACCTCCCTTGTGAGACTGTGGTATTTATAAGATTATGTACATAAATTCCCTAGATCAGGTCCTAGCATATAAGAATCACTCAGTATTTTAAGTTTCCTTCCTTTTCTCTTTCCTTATGGCTCTTCAACAAAGTAGACTACTACCAGACAAAAATATTTATTTTGATATTTTTATTTATTATTTTTTAACCTCAAATCCTTATACAAATACCTCATCAGAGTTTGAAAGGTTAACACTAGCATTCATGATCTTCATAATTATTTTTTAAAAATTGTAGTCTCAAGATGTTATACTTCTAATATGGCAAAAGATGTTAAATTTTTAGTGTTATTAAATAATATATGAAATGTAGGTGTATATTGTATTGGAAGCATGGAGAATTTTTTGTGGGGTAAAACCAAAGCACAAAAAACATAGCCTGGGAACACACTATGCATGCCTCAAGAAGAATCATCCTCTGCAAAGGCTCATCTATGGGGATTTTATTTATACCATGTCTTACAAAAATTGAGTCTAAAATGCATACTTTCTAAATGCCTTGTGACTGGAGGTTTAAGTAAAAGGAATAATTTTTTAGGTATCACATTGTGATTTATAAAGAAAAAAATCCTTTTGAGGTGGGGGGGCAAGTCTTTTGAGGAAAATTAGTCCCAAAAAGTTACACTTATCCTTCAGCAGTGTGTTGTTTGTGTATACATGTGGCAAACTGGGTTATTTTGTCCTAGTAACAAAGTCCTTATGTATTGTTTTACATTACAAAGTACTTTCATTTAAATTGTTTACTTTGGTCCTTAAAGTAGCTGAGACTCAGAATGGTTTGTTGACTTGTCCAAAGCTTGTAAATGGCATTAAACAGAACTGGAAACTAGGTGTTCTCTCTTCCAGCTAGTACTGTTTTACTCATCATGCTACCACTTCTAAGGGGAAACTTAGTTTGAACTCCAGTGAATGAATATGTGTTTACTTTTTATCATTTAATTGAAAGGAATCTCTGAAACAAGCTACAATCATCCTCCAGAAACCATAATTGCAGTGGGAATTCCCTAAGTTTACTTGTCTAATGCATACTAATTATTTGTTTCCTTGTTTCTCTTCCTTGCCAAAAACTCTTTGAGGGCAGGAACTGTGCCTTTCATCTCTGTAATCCATAATTCAGAACAGTGTCTGTTACAGAAAAGGTGCTCAATCATCATTCAGTACATTTGTTGGGAAGGAATGAATACAAAAATAAGCTAGTCGGTGTGAGAAAGGAAAAATGTAATTAATAAAACAAAATGCTCTACGTAATTCTTAATCAGAAAGATCAAAGTTCTACTTATGTATCTATTAAAACAGAGGTTGTTTTTACAAGACCTCAGATATTAGAGGCCATAAGGGATTCTATCCATGTTCAAGAGATAAGTAATTTGATGAGACAAAAGGATGAATGAGAGAGATTAGGCCAGGAGATAATCTCCAGTCCTCAAGACCTAAACTAATAAATCTCTTTCCAAAAAGCGCAGCAATCTTCTCACCACGAGGCCAGCAGTGAGCACTCCTCTCTGACAACATCCCAGTGGCTCTCTGAGCAGAGCTATGCACAACTCTGTTCACACACAGCTTTATGCAAACTTCATTCTAAATCTGCTCCAATTTTCGATTATACTTTTTAAAGTTACAACTGTAAACCCTGTTTATCATTTAAACATTTTTGCTTCAACACATTACTCCAAGAAATGTTGGCCTGTGGTTATTTCAAATACACTGGGCAAAACGGCCCAATCAGACTCAGTCAAGACAAAGCCTTCTATTTGGTGCATTGGCTTGCCTAAAGTAACACAGTAAATGGCAGAGGGGGACCAGAATCTAATGCCTCACTTATCCCAGGGAATTTTTCACCTTGGTGTACTATAAATTTTCAAAAAATGGGCCAAGGAACCCAAAGGATTTCTTTTTTTGTTTGTTTTGTTTTTTCAGGTTTTTAGACTTCTTTGACTTTGGGTTCTAAGTCATATGGAAACCACCTAGTCCATTATTAAGAGATAATTATGAAAGCAACCAACACCATCCGGAAGACCAACACATTTTAATTCCAGGGAACATGAATTACATAAAAGACAATGCAAATGGCGTTCCCAAGAGCCGTTCATTACAGCATTCCTGCTCAAATTAATAAAGCAAGCTGTGTGAGAAAATGCCACTTAACTGTGGAAATAGAGTTCCGAATCACCAGGAAGTGGTAGCTATTCAAGTTTCGAGGAAGAGGGAAGACTATCTTACAGCATGAAAAATAACTGTGCTGGGGGAAATAGGTCCTGTTGCTTGGGCACACTTGGTTTACCCCAGTGTCTGCTGTCTTAATGTTTATTCTGCACTGTTTAAAGAGACACTACCACCCCACCCATTCACTGCAACCAGTCATTTCTGCTACAAGCCAAACAGCATTTGTTGAAGCTGCAAAAAGCAAAGCCAGTACCATTTGTCTAATTTATGATCTCTGAAGCTTTTATGAAAGGGTATTACTGAGTCTACATCAGAGAAAATGAGCAAACTTAATGATTATCCTCCTTTCTCCTTTGTATCTCCAACTGAACTCAAGGTAGTGCGACCAAGCTTTCATAGTAATGAGGAAGATGCTGAAAGAACCTAAATGTGACCATCTGGAAGAGTTATGAGAAGAAAATACACCATAAAGAGAAACAACAAATGTCATTCCTGGAGTTCTGAATGGACAGAAAAAAGAGATCATCCTTTCACCTTTGGGGAAAACCCTATCGATGATATTAACAACCAGAACCCCACTCTAGAAGAGGTTGGTTGGGAGTATCTCTCTTTAGGTGCCAGATATTACAGGTTCCACTATGGCAGAAATTAATCAAAAAAGCCCGTCTTTCCCTACAGAAAGCTGCAGCCATGCCCTCCATCTGCATTTAGCCCTCACTGGGGCTCTGGTTTACTATTATGGAACTTATTCCTCAAGGGCAACAAAGCCACTGATAATCAGATGTGTAAACAGCCTGGATGTGATCTGCTAAATGGGTGTCTGATACATGAAAAGGGCTAAGAGGACTCACAACAAAGCATGGCCAGGAAAAAGAAGCCTCAGAGAAGCTGGAACAGCCTTTGTACCCTGTAGATGACATGGGTAAATACAGTTCACATGACCACTGAGCAAGATCAGAGCCACTTCAGCTCCACTGAGAGCCTCTCAGCAGCTCCTGCAGTGAGCTGCTCCACTCTTTCCTCTTCAGGCTGTGTTTGTGCTCACTCCACTGAAAGTCATGCACACACTCTCCCAGGTGTGCACCTGGCTGAAGGCAAAGAGGAGGAAGTTCCATACATGGCCGTCCGTGGCCATCCTGTCTGCCAACTGGCTACATGTGCAGCAGAAATGGTTGCCTCTGTAATAAAACCACTGAATAAATGCTGTAGAGCTCTAAATCAGCCTCAAAAGTGTCATGAAGCATCTCTTCCAGGAAAGGTAGTGGAGATGGTGAGGTACAGAACTCCAAGGACACTCAAGAGTGCCAGCATGTCTCTTAGAAAGGCCTTGCATAAGAAATGCTATGAAGTTATAAACTTAGTGCTGACCATGAAATCCAGTCATATAATGCAAAACTAACAAAACTGCGGTACTCTGCCACTTGTAACAACTAATTCTACTCCAAAGCAGAGTTCTTTCTGAAACATTGCAAAAATCACTCTTAAGGTCATCGGCCAAAAAAATAAAAAGGGGGACAAGGCAACAAAAAGTAGCATCTGTTACTTGTAATGGTTTAGCTTTCATGTGGTTTAGCTTTCTATTAGAGGACTGTTAATCTGCATCTTTTAGCCTAATTATACTTCTGAAAACCTCATGCTGGCTAAGGATCCTACTGATTAGACTAAGACTACCTCAAGGACAGAGAAGATCAAATCCAGGTTTTGTGGTACCAGAAGCTTATTCAAGTCTGGGGCCCTGTTCAAAAAAATTACAAAATTTCAAATTCAAAAGTACTAGGTACCTCTAAGTGTCTTGGAAGGGGCCCGAGCAAGTGAAAGTCCCTCAAACCAGTGGTTCCCAAATATTATTGTACATTAGAATAGGGGTTCCCCAATATCTCCTCCTGTCCCCTACCCCCACCCACACAGCAGGAGGTGAGCAGTGGATGAGTGAAGCTTCATCTATATTTACAGCCGATCCCCAGTACCTCAGCTCCATCTCAGGTCAGGCATTAAATTCTCTTGGGAGTACTAGTCCCTGGTACCAAAAAGGTTGGGAACTGCTGCATTAGAACCATTTGGGGAGCTTTAAAAATCCTGATGCCCAGTTAGCACCCCATACCAATTAAATCAGAATGTCTGAGATGTGAGCCAGGCATTAGTATTTTTTAAAGGTTCCTAGGTGATTCCTATGATCCCAAACATAAGAGTTTGGTAACGGCAGCTTTAAGCTTTATTAGCTTCACATTAAACTGTTTCTAGATAGGGAGCATAGTTTTCATTCATTTAACTAACATTTGTGGAACTGCCATATTCAAAGCACTGTATCCCCGGCACTGTGCCTGACATGTAATGGCAATCAGTAAATGCTTGTTGAATATATAAATGAACAATAGTTTGGCAGTCTCTCCTATTTCACATAGGTGACTGGTTGTAAACTAAATCTGGAATTTTCCTTCAGATGTGTTGGCTTTTATAGGAACACTCTGGGTTTACATCAAGATAAAGATGCTTCATGGTTCTTTACAGTCCACACCCATTAGGTAGTCGTGTGGATTCTGGATGCAAATGAAGCCAGTCAGCAAGCCTCTTGACATGTACAGAAATATCTTTATCTATTTGTTCCCATTTTCTTGAAAATGAATCTATGTGGAGTAAAAATGGGTATACTCGGCTACAGAAAGTCCTAAAGAAGTCTGTAAGGATTCTAACTTATCTGCCCAAACTTTGGCAACTCCATCTCCTCTCTTTCCCCATGTTACAGGGTCTCAAAATTCAACTCACACTGTTACTCAGATGTGGAGAAAAAAGGTAACTAACAGCTTCATGTTGCTGCCATAATAAATCTGGTATTCTCTGGAGTCCTCATCTGTTAGTAGAAGGACAATTAATAAACCAAAGACTCAATTCAGTGTAAATTTACTCTGGTCCAATAATTTAAATAGACCCTTTGAAAATGGCCCAGTCTAATTTTAAAAAATAAGGCAGGTCCAGTGCCTTAAATAGCTTCCTCTGAGGATGGTATATAGAGAAAGGGAATAGCTATGAGACTTCATAGAGGATGTGAACAGGATTATGTTCTTTCCAATTCTGACCTCTTAGCTTCCAAAGTGTGAGATGCTTCACTGTCCCTTGAGGCTGTGTCCTACAGCTAACACACACTCTGGATTTTGTCTCTTTTGGCTCAGGTGAGGCTCCACAGTGGTCCCTGAGTGACTAGGTCTCATCTCAGCTCCCACTGGCAACAAACCCTTGACTTTGTTACATAAGCATTGTCCCTCCAGTCTCCTGCACTAGGGACTCGCCTCCTCTCTAGTCTCGCTTGTGTACCATCACCATGCCCTGGCCTGTTTGCATGTCCACTAGCTCTCAATTCAGCACTGATATTGCATGGGAAATTCAGACCACTTGAGAAAGCTAAACCTAAGAACCTCCCTTTGCAGGTGAGAAATGGCCAAGCCCTAGGATGGAATGGGAGCAGCCTGAGGTAATTTGCTTGTGCAGTCCCACAAGCAAAGTGGGGGCAAGTATTCATCTTCTGTCCTTAACTGTCATAGAGGGCTGGCAATAATGGCAGGGTGCCTAATGTTGTGCCTGCATATGAACTGCAGGCAGATATCCACTTACAAAAGAACCTATATATCTCTTACCGCTATGTCAGCCTCAAGAGAGTGCCAAATCTCTAACTAGCATGTAACTTAGAGAGTTGAAAGAACATCACTTCAGAGGATGGGACATGGACCTGGACTTTCAGAACTAATAGAATGAAAAGCTATTACTAACTAGCTCTCCTGTTTTCCTCCTATCTTAAATTGTCACCTTGTTAATCTCACTGAGCAGTGCTTAACACACACCAAGTTGAATAAATTATAACATACTGTGGCATGAATTAATGAATGATGAAAATTGTTCACCCACAATTCAGTTTCTCTCTTCCTGGTTCAGTAAACTTCAACAAATCACTTACTAATCATATATTGGAAATTTATCTCTAAATGAAAATATGATTCTTAAAGAGACCCATGTTCTATTAACATCCCAATTCTCCTAGACCAAATCCTCTGCCCACTGAGATTCTCCAAGGCTCAACAACATTAATAGTGTGCAGGGTGAGAGAACTGGTCAAGAGTAATAATAGTGGCTAAAAAGAACTGAGCTCAAATGTCAAAACTAGAAATGAAACAACAGATTTTAACCAAAGATAAGTACTTCCCACTTTTCAGGATATGAAAATCAACTCAGGATGGCTCCTCTGTAGTAGTAGACACATAAAAATAACTAGACCAATCCATCTGATGACAATCACATCGGCTACAAAACCTCTTTTCTGTTCCCTCTGCACTGATTTCTGGAACCAGATGCCCACAGTCTCACAGGACAACCCTCCACGTGTATATTGGGTCCTCTATTGGAATTATTTAGGCATCAGAGCTGTGCCCCTCTTCCTGTGCCTACCTTTTCCCCACCACCCAACTGCTTTCTTCTGGTTCCTTATAGCCAGAATTGCAAAAGAAAATAAACATTTCAGTTCCCACTGGCAATCTTTCTGAATCTTTCTCATCACTTCTCCAGAGAAGCTTGGAGGAGAAACAAGAAAGAAAAAATTTTTTTCAATTAATTTCCATTTCTTTCAAGTCTGAGTAAATGCGGGGCACAGAACAACCAGGATGATATGATTATGGAAACTATTAATCTCTCCATCAAAGGAGAGCCGACTCATGGTTACAGAGCAGTCGGCACGTTCCTCCAAAGGCTTCTGCAGCATGATCCTCCAGGTTTCCTCCGGGGCTGGATGTGCTCAGGGTACAACCTGTGGCAACTTCTAAAAGATAAAATAATTCTTGAGTGCTTCATCAGTTGTTCTAGAAAACTGTGTTCTCCTACAATTACTCTAAAGAAAATAGTCAACCCACATTAAAACATGTCCAAATAAAAGAGAAAAATCTACTAAGATTTTCAGATCATTCAAAGCACAACTGAAAATGTAAAATTTGGACCTGTTAAGACCATATCAATATCACTTGATATGGACAACAAAGGGTACAATTTAGAGCAAGAAGTCTCCAAATTGCATAAATACTAAATACTATAGTCATAAAAATTGAAATAACTTCTAAAATTATTTAGGACAAACAGAACAGTTGCCTGGTCTGTCTAAAACTAAAACAAACATAAGAAACTAGAGAATTCAACTTAGGGACTTTGTTCCAGGGTCCACATCGGCCGACTCTTTTTTCTATCAATGGTGACACAGTACAGAATTCTCTGTAATGGGGAAGTTAAAAGGATTTAAGTTGCCTCCAGAAGTCCCTGCTGACTAGTCAAGTGACTGCTTGTTCCTGGGTACAGGTAAGAAAAGTCCAACACTAGTTGCATTTTTAAGAAAGCATACTCATGGATTTACAAATGCCACTGGCCTCCCCAGAGTACCAAAGAATGGATTTCAGAGATGCCAAATTCTTCAAATGATGTGGGGTCAACAGGGACCATTCAAAACAAAACTACATATTCCTTTATTGACTGAGTGACTTATTATAAAGACACATAGATGCATTCTCTTGAAGTGTGTGAACTAAGATAAATATACAATACCCATCCACCTACCCAGTATACTTTCAAGATACACTCCTTCCTGTAAGCAAGCCTGTAATTCAAGAAGTCAAACTCCTCCAGAATACAGAAAACCTCGTCATTCTTTCTTTCCCACAATCCCATTGTTGAAGTCTGCATGCACAAAGGGACTAAGCAGGAAAGCGTCAGTTCTGTGAAGGGACTGTTCCTCAAAATGTTTCGATTTCTAATGTAATCCTATAAACTCTGAATGAATAGTCAGGGGGAAAACCCATAAAAGTCATTTATAAACAGATCCCATATCAAATGAAAAACAGCTGGAGAAAGATTTTAATAAGCAGCCTTCTTTTATTACAACAGAGTTGACGTCATTATTTATTATTTCCAACACTAAAACACAAAGCCATGTGCTACACTGTGGACCAGGATAAAAAGAATTATGTGGACTTTGCTGAGTATTTTAATATCCTCTTATTGACAATAGATAGAAGATCTGAATCAGGTCTGGGAAAAGGAAATGATTTTAGTGATTTCATTACCGTAATAGAGAAAAGCATTTCCAATGACAGGGATTGACAGATGGTCTGGTAAGCCTTCACTTCTAAACAGCCTGCAGGTCAACAAGCCCAATATTGATACAAGCTCAGCTCAGCATGTAATTAACAAGGTGTCCTAGTGAGCAGAAAAGTTTTTGTAGCCTTAGAAGTGGAACACAGAAAGCTGGTGTTTAAAAGTTAATTTAAACCCATTTCACAAAGAATGATATTTAGGGAAAGCAAGAAGTACACAGTTAAGACCACAGTTAAAGAGCTGACATGTTCTAGTAAAATTCATATTTGCAACGAAGTAGTGAGTATGGTATATATTCACTAAATTTATCTATAGGGAAAAAATAAGCTAAATTAACTACATTAGTGGTTGCAGAATTTTCGGTCTTTTGAGACTTTCAAGATCTCATTGAAATCAAGAAGTCTGATACCTCCAGCTTTGTTCTCTTTGCTCAAAATTGTTTTGGCTATTTGGAGTCTTTTATGGTTCCATATAAATGTCAAAAAAAATTTTTTTCTATTTCTGTAAAAACTGCCATTGGGATTTTGATAGGAATTGTACTGAATCTGTAGATTACTTTGGGTATTTTGGACATTTTAATAATAATAATCCTTCCAATTCATGATCATGAGATGGCTTTCCATTTCTTTGTATCTGCCTTAATTTCTTCTGCCAGTGTTTTACAGTTTTTAGTATATAAACAAGTCTTTTACCTCCCTGGTTAAGCTTATTCGTATTTTTTTTAATGCTATTATAAATGGGATTGTTTTAAAACAGAACAGAATAGAGAGCCCAGAAATAAATCCATGCATAGTAAACTTACCTTCAACAAAGGTGCCAAGAATACACCACAGTGAAAAGACAGTCTCTTCAATAAATGGCATTGGGGAAAACTGGACAACCACAGGCAAAAGAATGAAACTGGATACTTATCTTAAACCGTGCATAAAAATTAATTCAAAATGGATAAAAACATAAATATAAGACCTAAAACCATAAAACTCTGAAAACATAAGGGAAAAGCTTCTTGACACTGGTTTTGGCAATCACTTCTTGGATTAGACACCAAAAGTATAGGCAACAAAAGCAAATATAGACAATCAAAATAAAAAGACAATCTATGAATTGTGAGAAATTATTTCCAAATCTTATATCTGACAGTTAATAATATCCAGATATATAAGAAACTCCTGAGACTCAATACCAAAATCATCATCATCATCATCATCATCATCATCATCATCATATTTAAAAATTGGCAAAGGAACCGAATAGACATTTCTCCAAAGACATACTAATAACCGACAGGTATACAAAAAGGTGCTCAACATCACCAATCATCAGGGAAATCCAAGTCGAACCCAAATGAGATATCACCTCATATCAGTTAGGCTGGCAATTATATAAGAAAAAACACAAACAAAAAATAACAAGTGTTCATGAAGACATAGAGAAATAGAAACTCTTGAACACCATTGGTAGAAATGTAAATTGGTACAGCCACTATGGAAAATAGTATGGAGGTCCCTCAAAAACTTAAAAATAGAACTACCATAGAATCCAGCAATCTCACCTCGGTATATATCCAAAGGAACTGAAATCAGGATCTTAAAGAGATATCTGCACTTCCATGTTCACTGCATCATCATCCACAAAGCCAAGACACAAAAGTAACCTAAGTGTCCATCTGTGTACAAACAGATGAAGAAAATGTGGCAAATACATACCATAGAATATTATTCAGTCTTTGAAAAGAATGGTACATTGAAGTACTCTGCTTACATCAGCGCCATTAACATTCATTGGCCAAAGCAAAGTGATCTGGTCAAGCTCAAAGGACAGTGACATATACTCCATCCACCAAGAAGCCATGGGAAAAGACTGGGTACACAGAAGTAAAGAAATGAGAACAATCAAATCTGCTACACGTTGTATGACCTCCTCTGTCTGCTCTTACACATGACTCTCTAGAATGCAAGCTCCAATGCAAGATTTTTATCTTTCTCCACCACAGTATTTCCAGTATGCAGATTGTCTCTTTTGTTCACTGCTCTCTTCCTAGTGTTTAAAACAATGCCTAGTACACAGCAGAAAATAAACATACATGACCCAAACAGGGTCCTCAGTCTTGCAAGTTACATGAGCTTTAGAGTCCAATGCCCCTGAATCAATGTGATTTCCTCAGTTTAGATTAGGAATCCATTCTTTAACCATACACTGCAAGCAGAGCAAGAATGTAGGTAGGTCAGGGACAATTCTGAGAGAAGGGGGTGAAAATAAGCAGATATCCAGGTATCTATTCCACATTATATATAAGACCCTTCAGGATCTGGTCCATGTCTACCCACAGGATGCATATATAATATAGTTATTAAAAGGTCATACTTTAGGGTCAGGCAGGACAGGGTTCAAATCCCATGTCAGCTACTTACTGTCTATATATAAACTTTGGCCACGTTATTTAATGGCTCTGAATCTTCATTTTCTCATCTGTAAAATGGTAACAATTACCTTATAAGACTACTACAGAAGTAAATAAGATCTTCACAGAGTTCCTGGTACACAGTAAACCTTCAATAAATGGTGGCCATTTCTACCAGGCATGTAAGTCTGGTGTTTACTACACCATTCTGTGTCCTTAGATAAACTTTATCTCACATTTATTTTAATTTCAACTTTAGTTGACTGTATGAGGGGTGCACACTTAGCCCAAAGCAGGCAATCCACAGGCCAGTCAGTGACCCACAACAGCCTAATGAATAGATCCTCTCCCTTCCAGGTATGGTTTCTGTGGCATGGCCCTTTCCCAGAATTTCATTCCTTGCCAGGGCCATGAGGCATGGAAAATTAAGACTAAAATGAGAATAACCTCCTTCATGATGCTGCTATTACAGACATAGGCTAATATTCCAAACTCTCTGGATTTGAAAACTAACTAGAAACCATGGAGGCTCTTTAGCTTTTATATTACAGATGTTCCTAGAGTTGCACAAAATTGGGTTTAAGCAAATCTCATTTTATGCATATTAACATAAGGTACATCATAGTATTTTAGCAACGCAGACTTCACATTCTATACAGACACAGCAGTCAGGCTGATGAACAAAAACTATGATGTGATAATGGAAGACTGAAAGCATCCACCAAAAGACATCCTACTTCCAGTCTTAACTGGTTTCCTTTGGTTGTGCTGTAGGTCTGGCCTGGTGTTAGGTCCAGCCTGCCAGGATCGAAGAGGGTCCCTGAAAGGGGGAGCGGGGACTAAGAAGAAAAGAAGACAGAAAGTTATGCAGGAGGGCACACAGCTCAAAGTCTGTAGCCCCAAGTTTATTTTAAAGTTAACTTTTATACAGTTTCCAATTTCTTCAAACAGACTGCCAGATAACACATCGGAGTCCTGTCCCAAACTGCCAGACAGCATATCTGTATCCTGCCCCGGGACACTGTAAATTTAGCACCTTTTGGTTCCTGTATTCTCAGGCTTGACAAAGTTCCTTGTTCTCAAAATCCCTTAAACCCTTTCATGGCTCCCCTGGCTCCCAACAGCCTGGCCTTTGGGACTACATTGGGTCAGATTCTTGTAGGCTTTGTTAGCCAAATAAATAAGTACTAGAAATTGGTGACCCCTAGTAAAATTTTATGGTTCTGCTTCTTTCCCTTAGTCTCCTCTACCCATAAAATACACCATTAAAGATCACCAATAAGAACTTTTCTTATTAAAAGTATCCCACTATGGTGCTAAAACATGTATGACATCAGTTCCTATCTGCTTAGTACTCACTAACATTTCTCATGACAGTCTCCTTATTGAGTGTCAGCTAAAACAAACAGTGAAGTTAATATAACTTTTATATAACTAGTTCTATATTGATGGAAATGTTTTCTATCAAGTTTTGGTATTGGTTTCAACTGTGTTAAATTCAATTGTATTTAATGCTAATACAATAGTTTGTGAGTTTTATTTAGACATAAAGGTATAAGCAACATTCATAATTAAATTCAGGCTTAAAATTGTGTGTTTGATTTACTTATTTTGAAAAACATTAACAAGAAACCTCAAACATATATACAAAAATAGAGAGAATAGTATAAAGGATCCCCACGTAATCATCATCCAGCTTCATCAATTCCAATTCAAGTACAATCTTGTTTGATCTACTCCCTTAACCCACTATTTTCCCCTCACCCCAGACTATTCTGAAGCAAATCCAAAAATTCATATCATTTCACTTATATACATGACTTTTGAGTAACGGTTCCTGGATTAGATCTCACACTTGCAATAAAAAGAAAAATACTGGTAATGGTCTAATTCGAGAGGGGCATTTACCTATTTTCTTTTTCTTAAAAGTTCTGCCAAGAGCAGAGAGGATATTGGAGTTGTAAAGTAGTAAAAGAGAACATATGCTTAAGTAGAACACAAAGTTCAGTTGCAAATAATACGGAACCTATTTCTTATAAACTAGTGATGAGTTTTTTAAAAATACCAGTTAAAACAAACAATTTCATCTATAACCCCAATTTTCCTCTTCTTCAATTTACTCAAATTCATAGTTAACTCTGAAGCACAGCATTACTATAGCCCAGTTCTATAGAATACAAATTGGTTCAACATTTTCATGCATTTAAGATTTTTTGAACCCTAAATAGAGGCTGTTTCTTAATGTCTATGGTTGGTTTCGGCATGCGTGTCATCAAAAAAAGTACAAATGCTGAGAGATGGCTTTTAAACTTTTTCCCACTTATATGCTGAAGTTATTCAGGGTAACTAACTAAAAAGCTAAGGCAATGGGAAATGTTAAAAATAGAGTGGAAAAAAGCTTTTGATTTAGAGTGCTGGATCAGCCAAGAAAACAATTTAGCTATATAGCTCATTAACTGCAGGGGACATCTTTAAAAAGGGAGCGGGCAGAGGAAAACATATCTTCTGTATTCTGTCTGAAGTGGTTTAGATATTTCAAAAATCAAATTCATATTTAATCAGAAATAGAATGACGCATTTAACTAATGCTAACTCAAGTTCGTCATTTCTTCTCTCCTCCGCAAAAAAAGAAAAAAATGAGTTTCAATTTTATGTGTACAAAAAATTCTAAATTTATTTATGCTTGTGGAGAAAGCACCATTTAAAAATATTTCCAAACTGATACAAGCACTACATATTTTCTGATGAATTCTTCTGACCATGTAGCATTAAAAATGTTTTAACATTGCTCATGCTTTATAAAAATATTTTTAATATAATTATTAAATTATATATAAACACATATAATATGTATCCTGTAAAATATATATCAAATTGTTAAGTAATATATAATTATTTTTAATAGATTTAGGAAGTTTTCAAATATATCCAAATACTATGAAAATATGTACTACTTCGTGTTATAACAACAAGAAGTAACAAGTAATCAGGTTCAAGGAATAAATGAGAAGCAGAAAATCGGACATTCCTAGCCTTCTCATGATGTATCCTAATTTTCTCCCTCTGTAACTTACCTGCTCTGAGTGGCACTTTTTCCATCAGATACCCAAGGTCCTTGTGTTTCCCCTTTTAAAAATTCATATGCACTGACCAATAACTTAGAGTATTATTCTTATGGGATTATTTGCACCTTAAACTTAAAGAGATAACAAGAGTGGAATTTTTAGCATCTGCTTGCAGGTAGGAGTAATTTGAATGGTACCTTTGAAAGTCTCATGTTACATATAGTCACGTTCAACCTATGGATAAGATCGTCACTGAAGATATACAAATATACATAAAGTAAACCTACCAATTAGAGTTTAAACAGTAAGATTTTAACTTTATAGTTCAATTATTTTCAGCAGGGACACTTTCGACAATAAACTACCTCCAAACTAGAAATTATGTATCTCTTACTAAAAACAGCATCCCGGTGTTTTATCAGCAAAAGTCATTCAAGGAAAGAACATGAGAAGGGGTTGTACCAGATGAGAGGTTTAAAAAACTGATTTTGTCATTCATAACTGATATTTTCTTAAAAACTATTAAAAATTCTACTTCAATAACTGAAATAATGCAAACTGGATGCTTCCATAAGTGTACTTGGTTGATTTTCTAAATTTATTTCATTAGGAAGCACTACAAAGAATGATAAAAATATGAAAGGAAAATCAGATACAAAACAATTTATAAACAATCAGAAGTTATTAAACTACCTCAGTCTTAATTTTAAAAATCTGAATTCACTCAAGCAAAATCATTTACTAAAATACAACTGCTGGAAATACACTAAAAATAGAAAATTTGGCCAACATGCTTTCATCAAACTGTTAGTGGTTCTATCTTCATACAAACATTGAAAAAACTGAACTGTAACAAAGCTATAATAACTGCTGCTGAGTTACTAACAATCTGTGGAGTCAACACAATTAACTGTCACAAAATGGCTAAGATATGTTTGCATTGCGGCAAACACCATGGATTGATCGGCTGTCCAAAAGCCATTCACATCTCCCTTCTCTCATTTTTCTCTCATATAAAGCCTAGAAAGAAAAAAGCATACTACTCTATTTCAAATAACTGACATTAGGGGTGACCATGCAACATGGTACTAGCCAGGGAAGGCTGTCCTTCCCAATAAAAAGGTTAAGACTTACTAGGAGAAAACCCCTTTGCCTCTTTCTCCTTTTTCCTCTCTGAATGTGGATTAAAGGACCAGAGATGTTACAGTTCCCAATAAACATAAACACAAAGGTCTACATGGTAGACCATGTGGAAGTGAAAGGAGCCAGGGTCCCTGACTGCCTACCTCTGGGCTTTTTATTGTATAAGACACATAAAAGCTATCAGATTAAGCTATTACAGTAAGGTTTTCCATTAGTGCAGCCAGTATGCTTATAGTGGATACAAATATGAAATTCTCTCATAAAAATCAAATTAAGAGTTATGAAAAACACCCTCACCAACTCTTCAAATATTCTAAAGAGAACCTTAATAATAAGCTTATATTTGTTTTCTTTACTTGAAGACAACAAATACCACAAAAATACAAAAAAAAAGAAAGAGGAGGGGTATGTGGTAGTGGTGAAACAACAGATTCCAATGACAAACAAGTGAGGTAAGGCTGGGGGAGGTAGAAGGGCACGACTATACCACCGTACAATTATGCTCTTATGTAGGCTTTATCTAATATTTCCTATATGTCAACTGTAACTGTCAGTAAAAATAAAAATAAAAATAATAAAGTTTATTTCTTGGGTAGAGGAAATTACAATTCACTTCTTAAGTCTGAACCTTTAAACTTGGGAAGCTTTCTTCCAGGTTACCAGCAAGGGTCTTATCAACTTCATGTAGAATTTTGAGAAAGTCTTCCACCTGTGAGTCAAACCAAATAACCAAATAAACATTAAGTAGAGGAAAAGGTAGTTTAAAGTATTGATTGCTGACTATAAAAATGTTCTACCTGTGGTTTATAAATAGTTCAATGGAAAAGAAATATTGACAGATCCCCATATGACAAATAACAGTACTTCCTGGACAGTCCTCTGAAACATTGAGGAAGTGACTAGCCCTTACCATTTTGTTTTACTCTTAAACCAGTATTTATCCTCCCACTGATTCCCTTTTAAGGTCCATTAATGAAATTTTATTACCATCTTCCTTGCTGACATGACCCTATTTTGAAACTGCTTTTAATGATAGCAAATATGATATAATATGAAGAACCATAAAAACCTACTGACTATACCTATGAAAAATCTTATTTTTGATTAATATATATGCTATCTACTTCATAACAGAAAGGGATACTATAAATTCAGTGCTGGTTCCTTTCTCTTAAAATTTGAACTGTTTCTCAGGCTAGTCTCATGAATTATCCAGCAGTCATTTATCTCACAAAGGCATTAAGTGTGTGAATTATATGCACTATCTTTTTGACAATGGCCTCAAAGATCAAGCACTTATTCTAAAACATTTTATTTTGTAATCCTTTTAAAACTCAGCCACCCATACATTTACTCATACTCACCACAGGGCTATAGAAAGGAAGAAGATTTTGAAATGCACAGCAACATTTCTGCTTGTTTAACTGGCCCTCCTTTAGTCCTTTAGCCACAATTTCCTAAAACAAAACAAAACAAAACAAAAAGATCTAACATTGAGAAAGGAAAAGTTTTAAAGCTATATTTAGTGAATAAATACTACTCCGTATATAACAATTCCCTAGTGATCCTACAGGTATTTCAAACATCCCAACTGAACCCAGGATCATTCCTACTTGTATAACCCAAACATGTGCTCCACTGCAGTCCTTATTCTAGTGAAGAGGACCATTACCCACTCACCCTCCTGCACAAACCAAAAAATTGCCAAAACTATTTCTTCTCCTCAGTTGCTGTGACCAACCACCACCAACCACAAGTGTTTAATTCTACTCTTCTAATCTCATCCCACCCCACCCTCCATTCACACTTCCATTGTTTAGGTTCTCACTATTTTTCATATTATTCTTGAAGATTACCAGCCACAAAAGCCAGGTGATCAGTCCCCTGGCCTCCAGCCTCAACTCTCTAACCTTCTCTCTCTTGCTTTTGGAGTAATCTTTCTAAACAGATCATACCACTTGATACTTAAAAAAAGAAAAAAAAAACCTTTAGTAACTCCTCAGTTTCCTCAAGATTAAGTCCAAATTCCATTAAGTATGGTATATAAAAATTTTCATGTCACAACTCTGCTTTATTCTCAGCCTACCTTCCTCCTATATTCCTCTCACTTAAAAGTCAAGAAAAATCTATGTCCCTCCCTCCAAAAAAACATAAGCAACAACAAACAATGGGAAAAATACTTTCCATGAATATGCAAGATATAGTATTACCCAAGGAGTTCCATTCAAATAATCAAAATGGATAAATTTATAAAGCAGGAAACACAAATATATAAATATATGGAAAGATGTTCGAACTAATAATAAAAATGTAAATCAAAATAAGGCACAATTTAATCACCTATGGAATTTTACTTGATATAAAATTATAATACCCAATAACAAGGATCAAATAAAATCCACATTTTAACATGTCAAAAGCACTTTGGCAATATGTAGTCATTACGCCTCAGTCATCTTCACATTTATAATGTTGAACCTAGTAATCTAACTTCCAAAAGCCTATGCAAAGGTAATAATCCCAAACTAGAAAAGGAAAGTGGGACAATTCACCAAAAAAACAAACCACGAGAGTAACAGAAATTTGTTTTAAGGAATATTCTTTTTGGAAAACAGTCAATGAATATGAATATATTCTTCATAGTTATACTCATATATTTTTTTTTCTAAAATATAAGAATAGAAAGGTTATACTCAAAAGAAAAATATGCTAACCATCCCAAACATATTCAGGGTGAATATTTCTTATAACAAGTTTACAATAAATTTTAAAAATTGGATTTTTGGCAAACTGGGTATTAAACAAGCTCCCAATGAAGTCTTTCAGTGAAATGATCTAAAGTAAGGAGAAGTGCTTATAATATGTTAAAAGAAAGCATTTTATCTACTGCATTATGTGAATAACACATACAAATATACCAAGCCACATCAGTTGTTGATTCAGGGTGGTAAGTTTTTTCTTTCTCTATTTTCCCAATTTTAATACAGTTATATTACTTTTACATGCACACACAAAAAAATAACAGTAATAATAAAGTTGGGAGCATTAAATAATTTATACCTTCTGTAGCTGAAAAACTATTAACATTTCTTTCTTACCTTTGTTAATACTTGAAAAATATTAGAAAGAAATTCACACGAAATATCCTTTAGGATTTTCAAGTGGAAATCATCTTGGGTTAAATCAGACTTTTTAGTTTCTTCTGCATTGGACTCTGCTGAGTTCTCTGGTTTCTTCTGACATTGTTCCACATTTTGTAAGACACGAATCAGGCTATCAATTAGAGGAAGATCTACTGTACAATCAAAAGGTATGGAATTAGCCAGTTAAATTTGATTATTCATTCATGATTCATTCATTCATACTGAATACCTACTAGAGGTAGGCATGGTATTTTAGGTACTATATGGTGAACAAAATCATTAAGGCCTCAACTTTCAAGTGACATTTTTATACTCTCAAACAAGCAAATGAGTAAAATAGATCATTTCAGATTTTGATAAGTTCTGTGAAGAAAATTAAAGAGGAATATAATAAAGTAGCTGGCAGGGGAGCTGTAGAGGTGACACTGAGTTGAGGATTAAAGAATAAAAAGAATCAATGTAAAGCATCCAGGAAAACATTTCAGGCAGAGGGAACAAGTGCAAAAGCCCCAAACAGGAAACGTCCTCGGAGGTCTGAAAAACAAAAAAGCAGCTAGTAAACAAGGAAGGTACAAGATGAGTCTGGAATGCTGGACAAGAACTCTATCATGTATATAAGGCCTTGGAGGCCACAGAAAAAGATATGAATTTTAAACTTTGACGTTCATAAAACTCTTAAACAAAACTTTTAAGTTTTGTTTTACTAAGTTTAAAAAACGTATGATTTCTTAAAAGACGGAAAAATCATTTTAATTAACCTATAATAAAAACTGTACATAAAACCAATGCTCAGATGCAAAATATATTTTATCACATGAACACCCTAAAATGTATTTCACTCTAAATTAACCAGTGATTTTAACTCTATGATTCCTGCTTAAGAATTACAAATCCAGGGAAAAAGTTAGCTATAGCACAGAATCAAGTATAATGACGTCAAAAAAAAATCTAACATTTCCAAACATGTCATTTCTAGTACATGGCAATGGCATTTAAAAAAATTAGCAACCAAGAAAATCTTATCCTTTATTTCTTCACTCAATGTTACCTCTTAAGAGCACCTCCCTTACTGGGCTGCTTTATTATATTGATTACTCCCACTTTCTTACTTATGTTATCACCAACTCTTAACTCAACAACCAATTCATTACATCCATGACTTCCCTATAGGTCACTACAATCTATATACTATATCAGCCTCTCTATCTCTTTCTCACCCTCAGCCATAACTTTTCAAAGCCCCTATTCAAAGTTTAGGGCAGGATGAGGAGGTTGGTGCTAATCAGTGGCTTAAAGGAGCATCTTTAGACTTTCTCACCCAATCATAAAAATCATACATAAAAGTTTTTTGTGTTTCTTTTGGGGGGGGGCAGTTAGAAAAGGATAAGGAACATCTAGTCCCATAACATCAATTTATAATAAATTTCTATATATCAAATAACATGACATCAACACTCATTAAGCAAACTACAAATGATAAAAAGAAAAAAGACAAACATATTAAGAGACATTACTTTTCCTCTCACTCCATATCAAATCAAGTCAAAAAATGGTTACAGAAGACCTCAGCTCTAGACTCATAAAATGCTTGCTCAACATCTCCATTTGGATATCTAGTAGACATCTCAAATTCAATGTGTATCTCAGGAAATGGCAACTCTTTTGGACAAAAATGCCAGACTTCTTTCCTGACCCTTCCATTCTGTCAGGAAATCCTGTTGGCACTACCTAAAAATTATCAGAATCTATATTTCCCCACCACCTCCAGTCACCACCTTAATCATAGTTATATAATCCCTTGCCTGAAGTCCACAGCAATCCCCTAACTAGTCTCCCTTTTGAACACTTGCTCTGCTACATTTCTTACAAACATGGCTGCCAGAGGAAGCCCGTTAAAGTCAGCTCATGTCTATCCATTCTCTGCTTATAACTCTCCACAGCTCCCTATCTCATTCAGAATAAAAGGCAAAATCAGTCCCTTCACACTCTAGCCCATTACCTCTTTGGCCCCCTGTACTATTTCTCTCCTGTGTTAACTTCACCTCAGCTATATGAGGTCTCACTGATCTTTCTTAAATATACAAGGTATACTTCTAGTTCAGGGTTTTTATACTTGCTGTTCCCTCTGTCTAGAATGCTCTTCTCCCCAAGTATTCACATGACTCACTCCATTATTTCTTTCAGGTCTGTACTCAATGTCAACTTCTCAAATGAGGTAACTTATCCATAAATGTAGAAAAGATTCTTAAAACATTCAACATTTATTTTTCATTAAAAGTTCTTAATAAAATAGGAATAGATTAGTATCTCCTCAAGTGGTAAAACATAAAACATAAATTGCTTGAAATCCATTATCCAATATGCTCCAAACAGAAGTTCTAGAAACATTCCCAAGAAAGTCAGGAAAAAGTAAGTTTTTCTACCCATCATTATTTAACACTAGAGGTACAAGAGATACAAGGCAAGCCATTAGATAAGAAAAAGAAATCAGGTAGAAAAGTAATAAAATCTACCTAACTTAAAGCTCAAGATTCCCACTCAGCAACTATTAAATACAGTAAGAGAATTCAGAAAGGTTACTGGATGTAAAATTAAATACACAGAAATCAACAGCCTTCATATATTAAAACAATAATTATCAAGCACTACGGGTACTGATACATAACTAGAACAATGGAACTGAATAAAATGTACAGAGATATTTAAAACATAGTTATCATGAAATTTCAAATCAATGCGGGTTAAATTGGTTTATCTACTAACTAATGTTGAGACAAATGGGTACTGTCTGGAAGAAAGCTAAAACCATTCCTCACTTGTAACATCAGAATAAATTCTAGATGGATTATGGATTTAATTGTAATCATAAAAATCATTCTGTGAAAGCATATTTATTTACATAGAAAAATATTCATTTTATATTTCTAAATAAAAAAAGGATTTAAAATTATGTATGTTGAGTTTCTAAAAATTATCTCTAGACATTAGGAATACAAGCACTATGTTTCCTTTTATAAATTTTACAAATTTTTTTGTAAAACTATCTCTAGACAGTAGGAATACAAGCACTATGTCTCCTTTTATAAATTTTACAAATTTTTTTGTGTTGAGAAAATAACTTTTTTATAATCAGGAGAATAAAAGCACTAAAATAAAAAATGGAAGAAACCAAATGAACCACCAAAAAAACCTGGGCTTTAAAATCTGATAGACTAGAATTTAACTCTGTGAACTAAAATGATACTTGCCATTTTCTATCTTTAGATACTCCTGTTCTGCTTGTGAAGCAAAGATGGCAGACAACACTGAGAAAATGGAGGCTAGCACTGTTTTCTGTTCTTGAAGTATAATGGGTGGATCATCAGGCTGGCAGAATTCATGGCAGACCAAGTCAAAAAGTAAATTCCAAGTGTCTTTTCCAGTATCAGGACACTGTACTTAATAAAGATGATAAAGAAAGTAGTAATTTTAAAAAAGCAAACGATTAAATGAATAACTATAGTCCTTACCCATATAACATCTTACCAATTGCTTGAATTCCATCATCCACTGTGGTAAGCAGTTGTAAGATATGCATGTAAACATCAAGCCCTTCCAGATTTTCAGAACTAAATACAAAAAGCAAAAGCACTGAATTAACAACTTTACTATCTATGAGATTATAATCATTTGTTCATTCAACAAATATTCATCATTCTATACTAGCCACTGCCCTAAATGTTGAGAATAAAACAGGAAACAGGATAAAGTCTCTATGCTCATCAGTGTTTACAATAGATAACAGGGAAATCAGTCAAAAAACAAATATTCTGTAATATAATGAATACACAAGACAAGTAGTAAAAATTCTTTTTCACCTTGTCCCACAAAAGCAATAATGTAGAACCCTGCTAGGTGACACTTCTTCATTTCAATTTATTCTAATAATCAGGACAAAAAATGTTTGTGACTTTGACAGAATGAATGTAAGGTCCACTGCACCAAGCACTGACAACAATGAAGTTCTTAAAACTTCACAGGATCATCCTAGCTTCCTAGATAATACTAAAAACATGTAAGAATAATTTGTGTAATCAACAGTTTGGATTCCTAAAAATTCACAACCTTAGTACTTCAAACAATTAAGTGAAGATAGTGAACAATTAAAAGACCGTTCAGCAAATATTTATCTAAGTACCTACTGTTTTCAGGCATTATGTTAGGGGCTGAGAAACAAAGGTATAAAACATTGTCTCTACCTTCATGAAGTTTATAGTCTAAAAGGAAAGCACATAATTAAAGTGGTAATAATATTAAGTGATGTGAATGTAAGCGACAATGTAATGCTAGAAAACCGCACAGCAAGCATACTTAATTTAGTTTAGAGTGTCAGGAAAGGTATCTCAAGAGAAATGATGTTTACACAGAAACCTGAAGGGGCAAAGAAATGATCAACATAGAGAAGACAGTGAGCAAAGGCTGAAATTAAGAGCTTGACTCAGCTGAAAAAATGCAAGAAATTTCGTGTGGCTGAAATTTCATGTAGGGCCTTACAAGCCATGTTTTTAAAAATCTGATCCTCATGCTAAGGAAAGCAATTGAAGAGTTTGAAGCATGAAAATTGGATTATTAGTGTGTGCTTTGGAAAGACCACTCTACAATCTTGGCTTGGAAGGAGCAAGCCTTAAGGCAGGGAACTTAGGTAAGAGAATGTTGCAGTGGTCCAGGTAAGAGACAGTGGCCTGGTGATGGCCTGGAAGAGATCCCAGAAAGTCAGAAACAAGGCTTGGAGGCTGACTGGCCATGGGAAAAGAGTGGAATGGAGAAGAGTCAGTATTGGCTTCCACGTTTCTTCCCTATCACCCAAATGGAATAATGTTTACTGAGATTGGGAATACTGAAGCAGGTTTGGGGAGATGATGATGAGTTTCATCCTCATTTGGATAAAGGACATAAAATTAATAGGCTTTAATCTGGGTTATTAAGCAGATCAATTAATTTTCTAATCACTAGCAATAAATAGCTTCAGCAACCTACAAGACTTAGTAATCACTCCTGGGAAGACATCTGAGTCCAAAAGTCAGTCATTTATCCAAGACTGGCATATAGTCACAAGAAGCAAAAAACCAAATGTCTGACATTAACTGAAGAAGTTGTTAAATGTCCAATGGAAAAGAAAGCACAAGAAAATCTTTCTACTTAATTTATATTACACAAAATTGCACAAGAGTTTAAGGCAATAGCCACAATTAATGCTGAACCAAAGCCTACTGCTAAGTAATATTAGGTAAGGTACTTTGTGAACATTATGATTTTGCACAAATCAAATGTATTGTCACTACAAATAGTAGTAGTGAATAAAACCTGACAAGATGGACTATGTGCTAGTCATCCTGCCCAAAGGAAACTAAGATGACTTACATCGAAGGATACTTCTAGCAACTGTACATTTTGAGCAAAAGAGCTCACCTACCGTACTTGTTTGGCAGCTTCAAGTACACAGGGCACAATTCTAAACACTTGCTGCTCTTCAGACTCTTCCTGGGGTTGGTCCAAAGGCTGAACAGCTCCATTTCCAATCCATTCCAACATTAGCTTCTCATCCAAATCAAAGAGCTTGTCCACAACCTCCCCCACCTTCACCAGCAAGTCAACTGCAGAGAATAAAACATATTGAAATGAGAAACAAAATTTTAAAAGCAGTAATGTTAATTAAAATTCCTAAACCTATTCCAAAAAAGCCAGGTCTTGCCAAAGCATTACTTATTCCAAAAGTAATATGTTTACCTCCTTTGTTTAACTTTGCTTGTCTCTCTTCATTTTTAAATGGGGGATTTATCAGTATCCTAAGAATTTAAAAAGAAATTTTATATCTTAAATTGAAATACTCTTTTACCTTATACTTAGCGTTTAAGTGACCTCCAGAAATAGTGTGACCTCGTTTCCTAACAATTAAACATAATAAATTTTTTTCCCTAGAATAAATACATGGTGACTTACCATTTGTTGAACTTGACATGATGAAGCAAATGCTATCATAAATAGCTGGGTGTTCCCGGATTCTTTCCACCCAGACATTGGCCACTTCTGTCTGGGAAATGCAAGTAAGCAACAACCTACATGATAAATGTGAGCTTAATATCTATCTTTCAAAAACAGTAAAGGAAATTCAGGAATGAAGAATTAACTATTTTCCTAGACTCCCTTATAGGTGAGTATATAGAATCCATAAAAAGAAGAAAGCATACCTGCTTATTTCTAGCAGAGTTGGAGGGTCTGAATCATACAAACAGTGCAATAATACCTGGCTGCAAAAACAAAACAGTTAAACCAATACGCCTCACTTCTCTCATTTCGAATATCAAAATAGAGTTTTTATTCTTAAAAATATTTTAATTGTAAAATATAACATACATAAACATAAAAGCCGATAAGTTACAAATCTATACTTAATAACTACAAAGCAAACACATGTTTTAAAGGAACGCCAACAGTACTGCCTCTCTATAACTGAGTGTCCCTTCCAAATCACAACTCTTTCCCACCTAGAAATGACCACTACCCTGACTTTTCTAGAAATCATTTAACTTTACTCTCTAGTTTATTTAATATATATTTGGTTTTGAACTCTATATGAGAGAAACTATATTGTACGTATTCCTTTGAACTTTAGTTCTTTTGCCTCAATACTATGTCTTTAAGATCTACCCATATTGTTCCTATAGCTGTTGTTCACTGCTACAGAACATTCATTCCATTATATGAATATAAGATAATCTATTTTCCAGCCTACTATTAAGACACTTGCGTTGATTCCAATTTTGAGCTATTTCAAGCAATGCTCTGTTCCTGTAATAGTTTTTGTATGAGTATCCTGACATATGTGTAGTTTCCCTAACCATACACTGATGAGTGGCATCACAGAGTCACAGCAAATGCATACCTTCCAACCTGACTACACAATGTGCAACTGTTCCAAAGTAGTTGAACAAATCTACATACCATCAGCAATGTAAATTCTTCAATTATAACTTTAAGATGAGCATTTAATTCACAAAACTTGTTACATTATTCACTCTCAGCTTTTCGATAGAAACTGCTAGAGACCAAACATAATCCTGAGTCACTTACTCCATGAATGATTATAAATTATTGAGAATAAATACCTTTAACTAGGATGTTAAAGTCTCTCCACACCTAGAAGAGCCAATCATCTCTATTTTAACTTGAATCCTGTGATAAACCCTATAGCCCTAGCTGACAATAACCACCCAGAACAGTTTTCCTAAATTATTGTAGGCACAAATTTCTTTGAGATTCCGATTAACAGCCAGGAACTGACATGAATAAATATTCATGTAACAGTCAGTTATATGACTACAATATTAATAAAATAAAAAAATTTAGCATTTAATTCCAGGGTGTTCTCAAACTCTTAAAAGTAACCATCAGAGTTTCCACCATTAAAAAACCTTCCCCACAAAACTTCCTTGCACAAAGAGAACCAGCCTCCAAGAAAAGTATGAAAGTCTTTGAATCAAAGAGACAACCTTGTATCTTCCGGTCTGTTGGCAAGTCCCAACCCCCATCCCTGATCTAAGTCAGAGTTCTCAGGGTGACACTGGTCAACAAGTCTAGTTTTTCCAGACTGAGCCCTCAGATTCCCTAAGCCTAAACTGTTAGACTCTGGTTAGGTGCCCTATCTCAAAGACAGGTACACTATCTTTGCCCCACTGGTTCTTATCCTATCTGGTTTCCCACTTCTGCTACAGATAAAGAAAACAGGCCTAAATCCTGAATCATGTCCATAAATAGAGTGGAAGCCCCTAGCTACAATAAAGTTCTTGGAGAGTGCTCAACAGGAGAAAGAAAGTGCTACATTTCATAATATTTTCCTATCTCTATTATGCATTAGGATTTCCTTAGGAATATAAAACATAAATCTTTCTTTTAAAGACATAATTATCTTATAGTAAAACTTACCCAAGATTTTTATCACTGCTGATGGACACGCATATCTCCTGGAAACAGGCCATATTCCCTAAAATTCCCACACAAATTTCCTGCAAAATCAAATTTCACAGGTCACAATGGCTCCGAGATAAAAGATGTATAAGAATAAACACTTGAATTTTCTCTGAGCCTTAGAACAGGAAACAGCACAGAGAAGTATACTGCCTGCACCCTAATCTTTTGATAAGTTCACAGTATTTGGGAAGGGATGAAAGACACAAGAAAAAGAAAGATCAAAGGCAGGAGGGGTTATAGAAGAAGACATCTTATGGAATGGATGAACTGAGCCTTAAATGATAGTTAGGATTTAGATATGCAAATAAGACATTCAAACCAGGGGGAAAGTATCAGGAATGACAAAAAGGAAATAATGTACATGGTTAGTTCAGTGAACAATAAAGAAAGCAGCCTGGCTGTTGCACAAAGTGAGACACTACCATGAGATAAATGCAGCAGGTAAAAAGGATTAGGATTAAGGGCCTTCAAGGCCATGTTGAAGAGTTTAGATTTAATCTAGGATATATGAAACCATGAAGGTCCTCAAGGAAGGGAACAACATACTGCAATGATATTTTAGGAAGATTATTCTGGCAGCAAAATGCATATTGCATGATAGTGAAAAAACTTTTAAAAAGTAAATAACCTCAGTAAAAACAGCTAATGTTTATTTAGCACTCTCTATGCCCAGGCACTACTCTAAGCACTTTACATTTATCGTTTCATATAATAATTTATGAGGTAGATACCGTTATTATCCCCATTTTTTTTAGATGAGGCAACTGAAGCACAGAGAACTTAAGCAACTTGCCCAAGATCTCCAACTAGGCAACAGCAGAGCTCCAGAGCATGAGCATTTAACCACTGTACCCACCATACCACACCTCAGTAATCAGATGCAAAAAGATGAGGGTGGTGCTGACAGGCATGGAAAAGGATGAAGTGAGAAAGAGTCAAGGTGAAAGCAAAATAATCTGGGGCAAAGGGAGAAAGGGGTGGAACATGACTCCTAGGTTTCAAGTTGCTTCATTTCTCCAGTAGGAGATACTGGTCCCATTGACAGGAAATTTGGGAAAGCAAGTGGAACAAAGACTATAATGAGTTCAGTAAGGGTAGTGTTTCCAAACTTGCTGGAATATAAGAATTACTCATGGAGCATGTTAAAAATACAGATTTCCAAGTCCCATCTAGGAACTACTTAATCAGAATCTCCAGAGTCTGAGAAGCTATTTATTACTAAGAACACCATACGATTTTTGACCAGGTAAGTATGATAATCACTGAGTTAGGATATATGGAATTTTGGACTGGAAAATGCAGCATGCAAGTAGAAAATGCCTTTAAAAAGTTGTAAATGTGACACCAGAAATCATAAGGAAGGTCAAAGTTTTGATCCCACAAGCACAGATTTACAACTTAACGGTTTAAAGAGAGGATGAGCTCACTAAGGAAATGAATATAAAAAGGACAGGGATTTGGAAGTCTTTAAAAGGAGTCCACACTCAGCATGCAAGAAGAAAGAAAAAAGCTAATAAAAGTGACAGAGATGTGACTGAAGAGGTCAGAGACCAGGACAGGAAGGTGGCACCAAAGCTATGGTAGTGGAGTTTCAATAAAATATGGAAAAAGATTAAAAGAGAGTAGGAGCAAGAAGGAAACATATACATTTCCCTTACAAAGTAAAGAGGGAATAATTGAATGTCCAATCGAAGACCAAGTTTCTCAGTCTCAGCTGTTCATTGGAATGAAGGGAAACTTTAAAAAGTTCCAAGGGAAACTTTAAAAGCTGTCTGAAGCCTTACTTGGAGATTCTGTTTTAAATGAGTATGGCCTGACCCAGAATTTTTAAAAGTTCCCTATGGCAAAGCTTCCCAAAATGTGGGCCCTGGTCCAGAGCACTAGACTAGCACCACCTGGGAACCTTTTTGAAATCCTCGATCCTACCCTAAACCTACTGGACCAGAAGCTTTGGTTGTGCCCCATAATCAGAGATACTGGGACATGCTGAAGTTGGAGAGTCCATGTCCTAGGTGATTCTAAGTGTGGCCAAAGTTGAGAATCACTGCTATAGACAGGCTGTAGCTCATAGACATATGATATGACTAATTCCTGAAAGGTGTCATTTCTGAGATAAGCTTATTTTCTTTAAGTACTAATCATAAATCAATGTACTTAAGTTAGAAAAATCTCAGAGAAAATAATATAACTATAAAATCTTTATATTAATATAATGACCCAAAAAAATAGTGCTTCATCAGTTCATCAGACTCCAATTCAGGTGAAGCATTGTACTAATAAAATTGTAATTCAACATTCAATTTGTAAAAATATCATATAGAATTCTCCATTTCATAATTTCAAAGAGAGACAATACAGTACAGCTCAAATTCCAGCTTCATTCTTTCCTAGTTTTTTGACCCGGGACAAATCTCTTAACCTGAGACTTATTCTTTTATTTGTAAAGTGGAGATAAATGTCTACCTCATAGAATAGTAAAAACACTCAGTTAATAGCGATAATTATAAATAATAGATATTTACTAATCACCTATGACATGCATTGCACATAGCAACCTAAAAACCACCAAAGCACAATTCACTGCAAAGAACATAGATAAAGACAAATGAGATGTACAGATAACTGTATGGGGAGTTTACCATCAGCAATGGCCACTGAAAGTTTACTTATTTGGGAAGACTTAGAAGAAAAGCACCACCTTAGACAATAGATGTGAACACTAAGAGGGGATGGAAAGCACAGAAAGGGCAGCACGGAGATGGTGATCATCACAGGAATCTCCTGAGACATTAAGTAGACAAACCTCGCTTAATTAGAAGGACAATCTGGAGTGTAGATTTTGTGCTGGAAAAATGAATTAGATTCAGATTATAGAAAGTCTTAAGCAACAGGTTGAGTTTAGAATGAGAGTTTTTAAGCAATGGAATTTTAGCATAAAAAGGCGCAAACAAAAAGAAATGGGGGGTCTGAGCACTGTCCCTTTTCTGTCACCTATCAGTAGCATAATTCAGTTATGCTTATCTGTTTCCACAGCTGTTAAATAAAAGTATTGATCTCCCTAGACCAGCCCAAATCTAAAATTCTAAGACTCTAATAATTATAAATACCACACTACCTAGTACCTGGTAATGTTCAATAAATATTTGCAGACTAATTTGTTGCCAGTAAGAAAATTAAAGTGAGAAAAATGAAAGACTATTCAGCATTATCTGTTGTTATTGCTCCAAAGAGGAAGTTATAAAAATACAAATACTTACTCTTAATCGAGGACACTTGGATTTGGCCAGTACTCCCATAAATATGTCAGGAGCATTAAATTCTTGGAGAAATAAAGCCACATCCTGAAAATAAAAATGATTATTAACTTGAATGTTGACTATACCTATTTAAACCCCATAGCATAGGTAACCATAAAAAATTAATTCCATATATACTTTTCAGGCACAAGGGGAAAAGATTAGGAATTGAGTCAGTAGATAAAAGTAATGTTAGAAAATCCTTTTGGTATCTGTTCCCAAAGTAATGGAACAAATTCATAAACAAAGCTAAACTAACTGATATTCCAGAGTGTTGTCTTCTTTTTTCTGCCCTTAATGTATTTATATTAATAATCTTTCTCCCACCAGGAATTCTCAGTTTTGTTCAAACACACTTGCTGATTGCCAGAAGCTGGGGACAGGAAAATAGTGAAACTGAGAATTCCTGTTTTCTAAGACCTTAAAACACGATAGGAGAAACAGGTGAAAACTCCTATTGGATCATGTTTCAAATCAAAACTTGTGCTTTCAAATTCCTCAATAGAAAAAAGTCTGATCCTAGTGTAACTGCAACATCTTCATAGCTCCTTCCTACAGAGTTTACCCAGTCCACAGCTCCTAAAGGGACACATCAACCCAGGTAAAGGAAACGAAGTGAACATGTGACCCAATCTTGTTAGACATTTGGGCCCCAAAACTAAATCAGTTAACCATGGAGATCTGTGTTGTAAAATATTTAAAAACTAAGTTTCTGGCTGTTTATTGTCTTGGATTTTTACCAAACATGTGTTGTTTATTTGAAATAGCTTGACTATTTCACAGGCTACATGTCTTACATAAAAATACACTTTAAAGGGCCCTGGAGGCACCTCAAAGCAGCTGAAACCTAAAAAACCTTCATGACTGCTGACTGGGAGAAAGATCCTATACTTATTATGAGACCATGGTCAGAGAAAATAGTATTTTCAAAGATACACACTCCAAAATGAAAGTCACGGCAGAAGATGCTCTCGACTCTAGGTAATCAAACTATTTGTCATGTTAGCAACTCTTGGTAGCATGCAGTGATTTACTTATTCAATGACGGTTAAAAATTCCTGGAGTAGCAGCGGGTGGTCTAACAATATCAACACCAACAATAATGACGGCAATTAACAGTTATTGAATAAGCATTAAATGCCAGGCACAGTGAAGCAGTTTGTACATTACCTCATTTAACTCTCAAAACAACCCTATGAAGTAGTCATTATTATTAGTCCCATTATTCTAATAAACTGAGGTTTTAAAACATTAAGCAACCTGCCCAAGATTACATAACCAATCAGAGAACAGAGCCAGGATTTGAATTCAGATGAGTATGACTCAAGGTCATGCTCTTAAGAGGCACATCAAGTATTCATTTTTCACCAAATATTTACTGAAAAACCCAAGTTTAATAAGCACTATTTCAGGCTCACAATAGTGAACAAGGTAAGTAAAGTCTCAGTCCTACAGAGTTTCCATTCTAGAAGAATGAACAATGAACACATAAACAATGAAACTACATAATTTATAGGTGCCACAAAGAAGATAAACAAGATAGTGTGTGCTAGAAGCTAAGAAATGGGGATGGAGGTTACTTTAGATATATCAGAGAAGGTATATCTAAGGTCTCTGAAGACATGACATTACACTCAAGAGAAGGAACTTAAATCTATGAGAAGACACAGGCTCAAACCAATTACTGAACAACAAGTGTTAAGCTATAAGATGAAAAGATTCTGCCTAGAGTATCTGGGGAGGCATCACAGGAGATGACATTTAAGCTGGACCATAAAAGATGAGAAAGATTTTGCCTACTGGAGGCTACTCTAGGCAGCAAGGGGCATGAACAGAGCACAAATATGTGAAAATATACAGGAAGTACTGGGAAGTCTCCGCTCAAACACGGAGTGGTAGGAAATAAGGCTGAGATGTAGTCTCATTGGAGACACTTTATGCCAGTGATCAGTGGACAGCTCGGTTCTCTAGACGTGCTTCAAGAGCTACCATTAAGAGGACGAAGAGGAGGCCAAGAACCTGACTCTCCCTCATCAACAATCTCATTCAACCAGCAGCTGTTTTACCTATTTTATATTTGAGAATTTTTGACATAAAAGTTTCATTTGAAAAATGGGTTCTATTTCCTTTAAAAAAAATGTTTTAACCATAACTTCAAATAATTGTAGAATAAGCAGAGAAGAGACTTGAACAATACTCTCAACAACTCAATCTAATTAACATCTATACGACACTCAACCAAGAAGCTGCAAAATACACATTCTTTTTAAGTGAACATGGAACCTTTACCAAGACAAACCAAATTCTGTGCCATAAAACAAGTCCCAATACATTCAAAAGGCTTCAGAGTGTTCACTGACTGCAGTAACCGACAGATACCTGAAAAATTCTCAAATATTTAAAAAATAAATAATGTACTGTTAAATTACTCATTAACCATAAGAAAAATTAGAAAATATTCTGAACTAAATCAAAATAAACAATATATCAGAAGCTGTGGGGTACCACTAATGCAATATTTAGAGGAAAAATTATAGTGTAAGAGGCTATATTAAAAAAAAAAAACATGGTTTCAAATCAATGACCTCAGCTTCCATCCTAAGAAATCAGGAAAAGAGCAATTAAACCAGAGTAGGCAGAAAAAAATAAAACAATAAAGATCAAAATTAAAATCCATGAAACAAAAAACATTAATTCAACAGAGAAAAATCAATATAACCAAAGGCTGATTCTTTGTGAAGATCAATAAAATTGTTAAACTTCTAGCCAAACAGACCAGGGGCAAAAAAACATAAAACACAAATTACTGATATCAGGAATAAGAGAGGTACCATCAATACAGAGTGTAATACTATGAACAACTTTATTCCAATAAATTTGACAACTTACATGAAATAGATAAATCCCCTGAAGAACACACACTACCTAACCCGAATAGCCCTATATCTACTAAAGGAACTGAATTTATAGCCTAAAATTTATACACCAAAAACCATTAAATGTTTAATTTTATGGTAGTCAGATCTATCTCAATAAAACTTATTTTTAAAAAAGTGATACACAAAACTAAACACAAACGCAAAAAAAATCTTCCCAGAACAAAAATTCCAAGCTCAGATGACTTCCCTGGTGAATTCCGTCAAATATTTAAGGAACAAATAATATCAGTTCTACACAAACTCTTCCTGAAAAGTGAAGAGGAAAACTTCCCAATCTGCGAGGATATTATTACCTTAGTACCAACACAGACAACAAGAAAATGAATATCTTTCATGGAAAGAAAGAAAATTTCTAAACAAGATTTTAGCAACTTGAAAATCAATCAACATAGTTCACCATCTTAACCAACCAGAAAGAAAATGACACAATTATTTTCAATATACTCAGCAAAAGCATGGCAAAATCCCAAATCCATTCCTGATAAAGACTCTACACAAACCAGGAACAGAGGGGAACATTCTTGGTCTACAGCTGCATCATACTTAATGAAGACTGAATGCTCTCTGCAATCGAAAACAAGATGAGGACATCCCCTCTCATCACTTATGTCAACATCATACTACAAGTTCTGCTGGGAGCAAATGTACAAAAAATAAATAACAGAAATTCAGATTGGAAAAAAAGTAAACTTTTTACTTCATACATAAGAAACATTTATATAGAAAATCTAATGGCATCTACAAAAAAAGTACTAGAATTTAAGTTAGCATAGCTGCAGAATATGATAAACAAAATCAACTGCATTTCTACATACTAGAAATGATCATCATACATTAAATGTTTTTAACTTACAATTTACCATCTACAATAGCATTTAAAAAGATGAAACACTCAGAAATAAATCTGACAAAAGATGTGAAAGACTTATTCACTAAAAACCACAAAACTTTGATAAAGAAATTAGAGAAGGTCTAGATAAATGGAAAGATATAACTTGTTCATGGATCAAAAGACTCATTATTGTTAACTTATCAATTCTTCTCCAAATGATCTATGAATTCAATTTGATCTCAGTCAAAATCCTAGCAGGATTTTTGTAGAAATTGACAAGTTGATTCTAAAATTAATATGGAAATACAAAGGACCAACAACAACCAAAACAACTACGAGAAAACAAATTTGAAGGAGTATCCTTACCTGATTTCAAGACTTATTATAATGCTACAGTGATCATAATAGTGTGGTACTGGTGTAAAAATAGACAAATAGATCAATGGAACAGAATAGAGTCCAAAAATAGACTCACATGTACATGCACTGACACTAACTTTTGACAAAAACTCAAGGCAATTCAGCAGAGAAAGGGTAGTCTTTTTTAACAAATAAATTAGAACTGGATATCCACATGCCAAAATAGGTAACTTCAATCCATTCCTTGCATCATACTCAAAAATTAACTCAAATGGATCATAGACCTATAAGTGAAAACTAAAATTATAAAACTTTTAAGGGAAAAAAATAAGAAAACATAATTTAAAAAATGGGCAAAAGCTTCAAACTGGCATTGTACCAAAAGAAATAACAGATTTCAAATAAGCACATGAAAATATGCTTGTCATTATTAATAATCAGAGAAATCCAAATGACAATCATAATAAGAATCACCACAAACTTATTGAAATGGCTAAAAAGAAGACTGACCATACCAAGTGTGAAGATAACAATGAGGATGAGGAGACACTGCAACTATATCTCATACACTACTTGTGGAAATGTAAAATGTAAAAAACACTTTGGAAAACAATTTAACTGTTTCTAGATCATACTTACCATATGATCTAGCCATACTATTCTAGATATCTACCCAAGAGAAAGGAAAACATATGTCCATACATACTTAGACATAAAAGTTCACAGCAGCTGTATTTGTAATAGACTAGAAACAACTCAATTTCCACCAACAGGTATATAGATGAATAAATCATGTTATACAAATATAATGGAATACCACGTGGCAATAAAACATAAACTACTAATATACACAACATGGATAAATCTCAAAATAATGTTGCTGAGTATAAGAGCCAGACCCCTCCATAAAAGAATATGGTCCAATTTCTATAAAATTCTCAAAAAATACAAACTACTGTGAAGTGACAGAAAACTAATCAATGGTTGCCTAGACAGGGTTGAGGAAGGGAGGGGCATGAAGAAACTTTTTAGTGTGATAATGTTCATGATCTTCATTGTGATAGTTCCATGAGCATATACTACACTGAATTTTTCAAATCGTGCACTTTGAACATATGCAGTTTTTGTACATCAATTGTGCCTCAGTACATTTGGAGTATATTTTGTGCCAATTATGCCTCAATAAAGCTTTCAAAAAAGATAATGAATAGCCATTAAAAAATTTTAAGACAGAAAAATACAATTTAATCTGTGTTTTAGGGAAAAGATAACTTGGGTGGCAATGCATAAGGCAGAAGGGAAGTGAAAGAGATTAAAACATGATTTTAATCAGTTATCTATTTAAAAAGTCCAAGTTATAAAGTGAGAGATTATGTAAATCAATCTCTTCAGCCAATTTTCTTAACTGTAAAATAAGGGTACTACCTATATTAATCACAAGGTTATTGTGAAGAGCAAATGGAATATGAAAATGCTTTCAAGCTATAGAGTACAATACAAATGTTATATTATTATTATTGTTAATTATATACATGTAATTCTTTCTTGTCCCCTTCTAACTTAATTATGGTACATCCATGGTCTCCTAACTCTTACCCCACTCTCAAATACAACACCAGCATTCTCTTTAGGTAAATAAGTATCCTGGGCTACAAACATTCTAGCATTCATGAGAACTATATATCTAACCCAAATCCAATCACAGCTCAAATGATCTACCCTCAAAAACAGAAGTGTAGCATTTATAGCTTCTGGCACCTCAGTCTCTGTACCATATATAAAAGTGATTACAGACACTAAAGTCTTTCCTCAGAGATTTAATGACCGAATCTTAAAAAAAAAAAAAAAATCGATTCACTACCTCCTTATCCAACAATCTTTTCAGTTTTATTTGCAACCCCATACCTCATCCATTGACATATCCCATACTCTGCAAATTTCATTCTCCATTTCTTCATCAAGCTCCATCTGCTGCTCCTCATCATCTGAGCTGGATTTGGTGTTTTCAGGGCTAACAATCTTCCAAAACACGAAAGAAGAAAAGAGATGAATAAAAGCTATCCATAATATTCCTAAGAAATACTAGCTCACAATCATTTAGAAGTCACAAAACTACTACCCTCAAAATGTCTTCTCTTGCAAAAAAAAACTTTAAAAAATGTAGTATCTTAGGTAAATCTATTCATTCAACATTCACAGAGTAAATACTGTTTCTAAGCACTGGGGTAGAAATACAAAAATGAGTAAGATTTAATCCCTTGCTTTCAGTTTAGGATCTAGTGGGAGGAAAGACATGTAAACTGTAATAACAGAAAATGCTAAGTGATTCAAGTGAATTGTGAACAGAGTTGTGAGAGCAAAAATGATGCACCAATGAACCTGGAGAAGATGGAAAAACTTCTTAGGTGATATGTAAGCTAAATCTCTAAGAAAGAGTTTGTCAAGGAGGGTAGAAGAGCACAGAGAAAAGTACTGGAGTTAGAATTAAGAATGGACCTCGCATATTTGGGGAATGGAGATCAGTTTAGTGTAATGGGCAGACGAGGCTGGAAAGACTGCGAAGAGCCTTGGATTCCCAGCTCAGAAATATGCACAATTTTCCTATGGAAATTATAAGATAGCTTGTTTGTTGATTGATTGATTGATTGAAGGTTTTTTTTTTTTTTTTTTGTAGAAGATGGACTGTAGAGAACAGGAAGTAGTAAATCAGTTAGGGAAATGTGGGGACAAGAAAAGTTCACAGTTATTGAGAGCCCCCTTTAAGCCAAACACTGATAAGCTCTCTAGATCATTATCTTATTTAACCTACACAATAAACTTATATAGAATATAGATATTATCATCCCACTGTACAGAAATTGAGGTTCTGAGAGATTAAGAGACTTGCCCAAAGTCACGCGGCTCGTCTACTACAACAAAAGTCCGCAATACACATCAATGAGGACTTAGGTGTCGGGAACGACTCTGGAAACGCGGAGCACAGCCCCGAACAATGTATTTACGGAGTCATATACTTTTGGAAATTTTTCAAAAGTAAAATGTTTTAATCGCAAGCACTTCAGCACCCCTGCCATTATACGTGCTGAGGGGCACCAGGAGCGACTCCCACAGTGCTGGAGTCCGCAGAGGTGGCCAGGACGCAAAGCAGGAGGCCCAGCCGTCCGCGCCTGCAGAGGGGTTGTCGTGGAGATGGCGGTTCCGGGGCAGGAGGGACTGCCAGAGGCGGGGCGGGGGTCGGGGAAAGGTAGTCGGGACTCAGGCGAAGTGCGACTTTCCATACCTGAATAAGCCCGCTGAGGACGCCAAATAGCCAGTGTTTGCTGTAGACCGTGCTCCCTATGCAGTCTCCGCCGGCCACCACCTCCTCGTCCTCGTCCCGACTTGGCGGCGGCGGCGAAGGATTGCGGTCCATGATGTGCGACCACCAGCGGGCTACAGCAGCGCCGGAAGCTGCCCAAGGAGGCGAGAGACCAGAGCGCCCCGCGTGCCCGCTGCGGCTCCCGCCACAGCGCCCCCTGCTGTTCAGAGCCCTGCCAGCCTGAGCGTCGGCCCAATAAATCTCAGGCTGGGGAGCCCAGATGACTTGATCACCCCCACCGCACTCTACCCGGAATCCAGGCGCGATCATATTTATAATTGTTATGTATCACCCTCACTAGGCTGGGTATTCTATCTACCCACATACTCTGTGCTGTGCTGTACAGGACACGTTTATTTTGCCATACGACCTCGGCTTCTGCACCTGTGAGTAACCTGGGCAGTAGGAACATACCCAGAGGCCATTTCTACTCCAGGATGGCGATCAATAATCCCTGAATGTCAGTGACCACACCAGCGCCACTCAACGTGAGGAAATGTGATGGCGCAATGTTGGAATGAACAGCGTCAGAGACGTTAACTTCTTGAAGTTAAAATATTTTATTTTTGTAAATTTTACAAAGACATTTGACCATGTGAACACATTTTTAGAGTTCCTCCTAGACCTTGGAATGGTCCCATGTAAGTGGGGAGCCCTTGAAGCTTAAGCTTCATCAGCTTCACAGTAAATCTGACTCTGCCTTCATGCGTGCCTGATAAGACATTACAAAAGTCATGCAGGAGGAAGTGAGAGAGGAAAGGAGGCATCTGAAACAGGCAAAGAAAACGGCTTGCAGAAATGACCGACTCAGCCAATAAAAGCCCATTCCTGACTGCCCTCTCTCCCTCCTTCCAGGACTCTCCAGCTAACATGTTTTCCCATAGCTCCCCCACCCACACCTCAAGGACTCTTCAGCTCACATCTGTTGATTCATAGCTTGCTATCCAGCTAATGTTCTTCCTCACCTCTGTAGCTGTGTAGGAATAACAAGACTGTATAAAATTGCTTGCTATGTTACAATTGGGGCTCAACCTTTGGATAGGAATCCACTGAGCAGATGCTGGCATTAATTAGTGTTGTTTCCTACTTATAGCTTCAATGTCCCATCTCTCTGTTCAAGAATCCTATAATGGTGCTGATAACGCCAAAGTTTCAGGACAAACAAACTATAAGACCAGGTGTCTGAAAATTCCTCCCCACTTGCAGCCCCCAACCCAAAGCTTCCCCTCCCATCCTGAGTCATGAGGCACATGTGAAACCTCAGACAAGGAATCACATACCCCTTACATTGACACTGCAAAGGTATATAAACTTAAAGCTAATCAAAGCAAACTCGTGATTTGGATCTGTTGAATGCCCCCACGCTCTTTGCTGGCAATAAATTCTCCTTCCTCTAACAAAGTTGTCTGAACGTCCAAATTCCTCCATCGGGTGTCACTTCCTGCAACAGCTGGATGATTCTTAGTTTGCAGCACAGTCCCGTAAATTGTAAGATGCATGTATCTCTGGCCCAACCACTAAATGCTTCCATCATTGTGCCAACCAAAAATATCCCGAGATATCCAAAAGCTGGGGTGGAGGTAGGGTTGGGTGCAATGTTGTCCTTATTGAGAACTAGGATCTAGATCTCTCTCTGTCCCTGGTACTAACAAGCTTCAGGAGTAACTGTGCCCACTCCATTCTCTAAGGAGATGGCTACTTACCTCCTACTACACAATAATGTCATCTCCTCCAAATTGCCATTTGCTTTTCCTGAACGCTTTATTACCTCTGCCCCATCTAGATTTATGCCCAATAAACTTGTTGCGAGGATCAACTGGGGTGATACATAAATACATTCGTTGAAGGAATGACTAACTGAAATAACACATGCAAAAGTGATGTATCAGCTCTAAACGTTAATATAAATGCAAGTTATAGCAAATAGTTAAGATTGGTGGTTCTAGCATCAAACTAGCAATGTGACTCGAACATATATTTTAACTGTTTGTGCCTCAAGTTTCCTCAGCCATAAAATAAGAAAAATCAAAGTGCAAAGATCCCATGGGCTACAGAAGAACACTTAGAGCAGTATCTGGCCCATAGTTAACTCACTAAGTATTAACTAGCATTATGATAATCATCCTGCTATTAACTAGAGTTAAAAGAGCTTAAAAACCAACCAGCAGGAGGCCTGGCATATAAAACACTCTGACAAGGATGGATACAGATTTTCAAGAAGTCATAAACAAAGTGTTATGGAGGCATTTACAGTTAAAGTTAAGGGTTTAGGGGTTGATAGATATGGAGCATAGAGGCCTGGTTGCAGAAAGGCCTAATAATAGCAGCAGCATAACCAAAGGGGCCTAGAGAGGAGCAGGTCTGACTTGGGGAAGCGTTGGTGCAGGCTATCTGTATGATGCTGAGATTGTCTCCCCTACACCCAAACACACAAGCACAGGCTCAGCCTTCACCAGGGTGTCTATCCATCACCCCTTGGTACCAAATGGACAGTTTTTATACCAAAAAATAACACACGATTTTTAACATTCAATCTCTTAAGTATTTATTAGATGCCTATTATATGCCCTCTATTAGCATCTGGGAATATACAGCTCAATGACTCCGGGCTCGCAGCCCCATCTCCTGAGAGCAGAGTGAGGAAGCTCAGTATTTTTTGGGCAGGCCGGCAGGTCTGAAATGATTGGGGTCTTTGCCACTCCGGCCCCATCTGTTGGCATACTGGTCGGCTCTTGAGTCTGCTGCTCCGTGACCACTGCTTCCGTGCTTAAAAAGGTCTGTGACTCTCTGAGAGTTCTCTCTGGCATTGCTGGAATGGAGGAAGGAGGTAGGAGATGAATTACAGATGATGAGCAACAGACCCACCCTCCCATCTCTCTCCTTTCCAAGGAACTAATGACTCTGAGAGGAGCCAGGATGCAGGCACTAAGACCCTGACCGTGTGTGGGCACGGCCGCTCAGCCTTTGGTGATCCCCCTCATGCTGTACGGACATCACCCACAGGGGACAGAATCATTCATCTCACTAGCCTTCATCTGGCTCTATCACTTCTCAGACCCCACAATGGACACAGAATGACAGGGTGGACAAGAAAATGAGGGACCACAGTCTCCAGAGGACATCTCTCTGGCCCTGGGCCCTTACTGCCTCCTCAGGTCAGCCCAGCTCTGTTCCCCCATTCCTGCATCCCAGGAGCCCTTGTTACCTGATCACTCTGGCAGCCCAGGCACCCCCAGGTCCCCTTCGTGCAGCGTCGTAGTTCCCACGGGCATGGAAGTATTTGTCTGCACCCTTGTAATTGGCTTCTCTCATGTCAGAGTAGGCTCTCCACATGTCTTTAGCACCTGGAAGGGAGGGAATATGTGAGATGAAAGTAATGACATTCTGGAAAAATAGAGAAATAGAAAAGTTACCACCTACTGAATCCAAAATTTCAGTCATCAAAAAGCCCTTGGATATTATATGGTCATGAAGTAAATATTTCTTTACTTTTCACTTCCTTAAGTTAATGTTATAAAAATCACACTTTATGAAAATTTTATTCTGTTTGATTCCATTTTAAGTTCTGTTCCTGCTTTGTTTTTGGCTGTACTGCAGAAATGGGGTGGTCTCTAAGGGGTGTTTGGTTGTACAATTGAACCTCTACCTGGAAAGATGCAGGGAATCCCCCCCCCTCCGACTGTGGCAGGAGAACAAAGCTGATTCTGAGTGAGGTGCAGACGCATGGGGTTCCCACCTCGTCAATGGAAGACATTCATCCCTGAGAGCAAAGGGAGGACAGCTTGTCCTGATTACATCTGAATGTCCGGGAACATTTGGCACTTGGGCAGCTGTCAGAATTCACTCAGTAGTTGACAAAAGAGAGTTCTCATAGAGAGCTTTAAAGAAATGCGTAATAGGTGCAGAACAAGGGCAACTGACCCACTAGCTCTAAAGTTCAGTGTCCTCCCAATAAAATGGAAGAGTGGTTCTCTACCTTTAATGGGAACAAAAATCAATTGGGTGTTTGATAAAGCCTCGATTTTAGGCTCGGCCACAAAAATTGTGATTCAGTGCACTGCATTGAACAAAGCACTCCAGACCCCTGATGATTCTCACGTAAGTGGTCTTAGAACAACCCTTTGAAAAACATTGACCTAGGAGATGAAAAAATATTTCTTAGCTGGGGCTATGAGAATTTAGGTAGGACTATCAGCAAACTCTTACAACAATTACTCAGAGACTGTAACAGGAAAAAATGCAAACTAATTCCGTGAAATAAATATTTGCCACTTTACTATGGCTAGTGAGGTATGTACCTCTTGCTATAGGTCCAAACCAGGTCTCGGCCCAAGCAGAACCATCATCATATAATTCATTGTGCCTTTTATTATAGAAAGAGGCTCTTTATAGAGTTGCCTTCTAAAGGCACCACATTCCCACTATTAGCCATTTGCTCATATAAAGAACTGAATATATGTTCACATATCCCTCACACTCCCACGTGCACTCTTGTCTGGGAGACGATCTAGTACCATGATTAATAGCAAGGTCTGGGGATCTCATAACCTGGATTAAGTCCTGCTCTGCTTGAGGACTGTGTTAGGTACCTTGATCTCTTTGTACCTCAGTTTCTCTGTTAAGAGATAGTGGTATCTCTATCACAGGATTAGAAGATTAAAACATAAAGATGAAAACATTTGTACACAAAACATTTAGAACAGTGCCTAGCACATACTGAAGGCTCAGTTAATCTTGGTTGTAATTACTAAGTGGATGGGGAGTGTGAACACGCCCCACATGTTTGATGCACGGCTGAGATATAGAAATGAGCTGTCCCTGATTGAAAGTAGGGGGCGGTAGAACAGGACTTGTATTTAGGGAACAAACACCTCTGAACTCCAGATCTCTTCCTCACTCTTGCTGAAAGTTGGGGTCAAAGTCTTATGTGGCCTTAGACCTGGGAATCCCCACAAAAGAGTACAAAGCTGTCCAGAAAAGCCTGGGGAAGACCTAACACGAAAACAGTGTTCTCCTTCTACCTACTTTGACCTTTCCCTCTGAGAATGTGGCCTCTGCTCAGGTGAAACCTGGGTGCAGCCTGATGTGGCCTCCCCACAACCGTCCTTTAGTCATTACCTTGAACGGCTTCCCTGGGGAATGTTCTCCAGTTTTGGCTGCTGACACCCAGGATCAAGAAACAGAAAATGATGATCGTAGAAAGCTTCATTCTGCCACAGAGAGTCAAACAGACACATGCAAGGGTGACATAGTTTTCTCTCTCTCTCTCATAAAATCAATCCATTCTTGCATTCCAAAAATAAATCTCACTCAATTTTATACATCTGTATCAATATCAATATCTATATCTAGCTATCCATCTGTATAGATGGATAAATAGATTATAGTTCAGAAAATCTAGTTCTACATTTTCATTTGTCTCATTAAAATCCCAGTGATTTCCTGTGTGAGAGAATACAATGGGCTTTTGCATAAACCACTTTCCATTTCAATCATCCCCTATCAGCCCCGAAACCCAACTGTACAGGAATTGTCCAAAAGGCATTTGGGATTTTATGACCACTATACCTCTCTATAACATGAGATGAGTTACATTAACCATAAATATATGTAGAATGCCAGTTCTACCTATCACTACCTTACACAGAAGAAACATATGGTTAAACTCTACCTCAAAGGTATTCACAATAGTAAATTCTAATTGTCAGAAAAGTAGATTCAGCGAAGGCACAGAGAACGGGGAAGCAGCACGTGAATGTTGGTGGGGAAAAAGAATCTCTGAAGAAGAAAACTGTTAAAAAAAAAAAAAAAGTTCTAGCACCTCACCTGGACTGTTTGCTCTGGCGGAGACTCCTGGTGAAGCTGAGCTGCCTGTGTCTCTTGCCTGGGAGATGAGCCTGGTGCTATATATACTGATGCTTTCCTAGTGGAAGGAATGGGAGGAGAAGTTTGAAACAAAACATGGAGATGTGGGAAATTCCCCTTGGTCGCAACACAGCTTCTAGAACAAGATGTTTGTTTTTCATACATACCTAATTTTCTCCTATTGTGCAACTTGGCAGCTTTCAGGGAATGTAGCAATTTAGGATTTTCAGTCTGTTTGCAGTCTCCTTCCTAGAAGGAAAAGGTTTTTTTTTCTCCTTACACAGTAAGATACTGACATTTGTTGTGAAAGGTAATCAATTATTTTTTTAAAGATGTGATTGAAGAATGTGAGAATACAGGGCAAATGGAACAGCAAAATGGGTTCCATTGCAAAGGACAGCTGAAGATGAAGCTGGCACTCGGGGGTATAGTAGAAAGAAATGAAATCAAACAACCCAGTAAAGTAAAACTTCTAACAACCACCTAGTGTGAACTCAGCACTGGGAAAAGGAGTCCTCCAAACTCAAAAGTATTCATGATCAGTTGCTGTTAAATGTGTAATGGCAGGTTATATTTGGAGGATACTGTAACCCAGGAGTTTTGAACCATAGTATAGAAATTTACTAAAATGTAAAGCAGAAAAATAGCTCCTTGGCTGCTAAATTATCAGAATAGAAGAATCAGAAAGGATGCAGAGAAAGCTGGGGTATAGCATAAGAATGCTGAGAGGGTATGATGTTAGAGAACAACTGTTTCTACCAGAAAAGCAGGACTGGGCTTTACTGTGTGACTTTATTAAAATTATCTTGGGAAGAAATTTCATGCAACTGCTACCTTGAGATGGAGTCCATGGTCCACCCACCCACCCCCTCTCTGCCCCATCATCCATAAAGAAAATTTAAAGTTCTTTGAATTTCTGTAGAGAAGAAAAGATTATGGGTATACAATGTGGCAGAGATAATAGTGGATAAATCTGGACCTATACTAGCCTGGTTAGACCCTGACTAGAGCCAGAGGACAGCAGTAGGGCAGGTCAGACAGACCCTACTCAAGAAGTATTCAGTCAGATTTGTCTGGAGTACTTGCTGGAAGAGAAGGCATGTGAACAGTATACTGGAGAGACTAGAGAAGCATCTCCAAGACTGATGCAGGCAAATCTCAAGAGCTGAGATGTTAGAATATGGTAAATAAAAGCCAGGAAGGAGGTGTCTTGTGCTCAACCAGCGAACCAGAGAAGAATGAGGACAAACTACTCTTTCCAACTTGTTACAAGACTAGAAGAATTATAAGTAGGACACTGGAAAGAGGAGTGGTAATCCAGGATGAAGCAAATCAGGCCAGGACCATGCTGGTGTTCAGGAATCATTGTGTTCGATCTGCGTCTGCCAAAACTAGGAGTGATGCCTTTCTGGGTCTGGGTCATCTTTCAATTCATGTGGCATAATGAGGTTAAAGTTTTAGTGAAGGTTAACTGTCAAGCACTTCCCTGTGCCTTTGGTTCTTATCCAAAGCAATGCTAAGCAACACTTGGAGATTCCCCCCCACAACTTCCATTCCTGGGAAAGATGGGATTCCCTATGGTCACATAGTCCAGGTCCCTGAGTTTTTGTCTCACTCGATCCGAGGAGTGAATATGGCAGAGGAAGGGGACAGTTATCAACCCTGCACAGACACTGGTCATGGGTGTGCTTGGGGACTGCTTCATAGAGAGGATATATGATGTCCAGACTCCCTTTCTCCTACTTTCTTCAGGGCAGAAATCGTGGGCCAGTGACCACATTCTGTTATATTTACTTGACTCCCTCTGTGGCCATTCAGTGCTGGAACTCCTCTCCCCACTTTCTCACATCATCCAGTCATTCTCTTCTTTGGTAGAATCATCAGAGAGAATATTAATGCAATTTCTAGACACCAAGAGGAACTAACTCCTCACAGCGACATTGACAAACATTGCAAGTTCACTTCCTTTGTCACTTAATGTATTCTGTCTTCTGAGAAAGGTCACACAGTTTCTTTCATGTTCGTGCTTAGAACAATAGACAATAGTGGCAGTCAGGTATTTTCACTTGTTTCTGCTATAAAAGACAGCCATCCCATCATGGTGATAGAGAATCTCCAGACCTTACAGGAATTTCCCCAAGAAACTCCCATAAGTCACTAAGTTCTGGTTTTTAGGATAGTCTCGGTGCCTATTGTCCCAGCCTAATTGTTAATAGTGATACTTCTTTTCACTCTCCAAAGTGACCTAGTTTATCTACTAAATTAGGTGTACCCCTACTCCAATAGCCATGTGTGACCAGGCTGTTGGGGAGCCTAAGAGATCTCCATTTTCTGATACGATTTCAGTGAAAAAGAACATTAATGCTATTAGAAAGTGAAAAGAAAAAGAAAGTGAAAAAAAAAAAAGCCCCACAGGATCCCATGACCAAGAATGTTACCTGAGGCCTAAGTCGCAGACTCGGGGAGAGTAGGAAGAATGGTGAGACTATAAAATGAAGAAAGTAATGGTATCGGCCTCATAGGGTTGTTGTCAGGATGAAATGACAGCAGGATGAAATGTGAAAAGGGCTTGGATCAGTTCTGGGCACATAATAAGTACTTAACAAATTTTAGCTCTTCCAACTTAACCAAGAAAATTCATAATAATTTATACTTTGTGGAAGACAGAAAGATTAATTAATATATTATTACCTAGCCAAAACATTAACAAGTAAGGTTACCTGTAAGAATTACATTTTTAAAGATCAAGGTTTCATTTTACAGAACACAGCAGCAATCTTTGAAGCCTGGGTGTCTTTCAAGCTTCCTTTGTTAGAAATAATTGCAGCAAAGGTAGTGTTTTTGATACAGAGAATCATCTGCATTTCTTGCAGCTACAAGAGAAGAGGAACCATTCTCGCCTTCTGTTGGCAGGACTTCTCCGAGTAGCAGCAGTCGGGCAGTCCTGTGGTTTTTTAAATCTAAACCCTGGAATTTCACTAGATAGCGCTGAGAGAAAGAGAGACAGGTTTCAGTTCTTAAAACTTCCCACAAGAAAGAGAAAAGTCCAAAAGAGGATTATAAATAGAAGGAATACTGAGTATATAATCTTTTGCATCTAAAGTTCTTCTTTTCGTTAAAATTAATGAGATAGGATATTACTATAGCACAGTAATCTGCCCTTTCTCCTAAGGTAAGCCCCCACGACCTAAACTTTGTGCTTATTATTCCCTTGCTCTAAAAAATGTTTTTAGCACATGTGTGTATCCACATATAAAATACTGTTTAGATTTTCACCGTTTTTGCACTTTCTGTAAGCAGATATACATTGTAAGGATTCATTGGTCACTTGCTTATTTTGATCAATGATATGTTTTTAGATATAGGCACATCGATGTCTGCTGTAGTTCCTTCATTTCTAGTGCATAATAGTATTCCGAAACATGAGTTAGCCCGATTTATTTCAGTATTTGGGTTATTTCTTTTTTACTAGTACAAATAGTGCTGCTTTTAATGATCTAGTATACATGCAGTGGTGCAAGATTTTCAATGGGTACAGACTCAGGAATGTACTTGAATATGACTGTGGTGAATTTGGTTGATAATGCCAAATTGTTTTTCCAAAATGGTTATACTAATTTGTGTTCCACAAGCAATGGATGAGTGACCCACTGCTTCACATTTTGAGGCATGCTCGAGACTTTTCAATAAAGAAATTCATAAACTTTTCAGTGATCGAGTGTATAATTCTAGCTAGCTGTCAAACTTGTGGAGCTTTTTCAATCTGTACTACTTTATACATTATAAAAGCTTAATAAGAAATGAACAGTAGGCAACTTTTCTATTTAATGAGTACCTAGTGTGTTAGACACTATTATAGGTGCTTTTCCATATGCTATTTAAATGAGATTACAAACCCATGGAATAATTACTGTAATTTTTATTTTGCAGAAGTTATAATTGAAGCCCAAGAAAAGGACAATTAATTTTCCCAAAGTCATACAAGTAGTTAATGCTAGAGCTGGTGTTCAGACCCAGATATGACTATTTCTAATGTTCTACAAACTTTTTCAGTCTTTTTGGTGTGGGAAAGGGAGAGTTATAACAGCAAAGAAGCCAGTTGACTATCAAGGCTTAACTTCAGATGTCACAGCTATAGCAATAATTACTATGATCATCATTGTTTCAGAAATGAAACAAGGGGACCAGATGATTCTGTAAGAGTAGAACCATATGCATACATACACTTCTGAAAAATAACCGGAAGAGTTAAGTTATAAATGGTTTATGTTTTAAAGTTACAACACAATGTTTATTTTAGAAAAAAATTGAAAATTCAGTAAGCATAAAGAAAATAAATATCACTCAAAATCTTTCCTGCCATGATAAAATTACTTTTAATATTTTGTTAATATAATATTAATAGCTATTTTTACCCTTGTTGTATTAAATGGGGGTCTCTTCTTGACACTGCTCCTCACCACTCTTTGGAGGTCAAGAATAGCCTGAAAGATGGAATCCTTAAATTACATGGTTGGCTCCAAAGGCAACCAGCCCCCACCTGGGGGTGCATCCCAAAAGTCACCTCATTAACATAACAAGACAACCTTTATCTCTCTCCCCATTTAGGAAATTCAAACGGTTTTCACAACTCTTTGCAGAAATTATACATGACCAAATGTATGTTTTAGCTCACGCCTTCCCTCTAGCATCTGCTGGATTTGGGCTCTGTGAATTAAGTTGAATGTGTCTATACTATAAGAGACCACCCCTTCATTGTGGCTCAGCTTTTGTCATTATACTGTGACTGTCCAAAAGAGGGCCCAGAGAAGATTTCAGGAGGAGGAAACAGCCTGACCTAGCACAATTGTGCAACTATTTCCCGATAGATGTTTCTAGGGCATATTACAGCAATCCTCACTTACCAGAAGGGTACAGAGAAAAATTCCTAGCATTAAATAAAAATATATCACATCATCCGAATTTATTTCCCAAGGCAAACAAACCCTCCCCCCGCACCAAAAAAATCTTACTCAGTTAAACATTTAAATTTAAAGAGTCAACTTGGATATTAGACAGTGTTTTCAAATATAACTTGTATCGCTGACTTGGCTAAAAATGCTGAACAGACTGTGATTCATGATTGCCTCACTTACTTTTTCTTCCAGACTTCACTGCTGTTAAACACGGCTATGGGGTACCATGGTGGCCGCTGAGATCTTGGGTTCTAAGGCACGTTGTTTGGCTTTATTTATTATTATTATTATTATTATTATTATTATTACTATTATTTCAACTTTTTAAAAATTAAGTGTATTAGGGTAACATTCGTTAATACAATAATATAATTTTCAGGTGTACATTATAATTTGCATCTGTATATTCTATTGTGTGTTTACCATTCAAAGTTTACTTTCCTTCAGCTACCATATATTTGATCGCCTTTACCCACTTCACACTCCCCCTACCACCCTATATTTGACCCCCTTTATCCTGTCTACCTCCCCGCTCCTTCCTCACCCCCTATGTTTGGTTTTAATATCTGCTCCTTTTCTAAATGACTTTAGAGAAGTTATTTTGTTTCTCCAGGTTTCAGTTTACACATCTGTGAAATGGGCATAATTGCAGCATTCATCCAGGGTAGTCTAAGGATTAAATGCGATAATGAATGTGAAGCATGCAGCACATGGAGTGAGATTAGAGCTACCTAGTAGTGACAATTAAATGAGACTAAAGTGTAGAGTGTATTGCCTGTGACATAGTAATACTTGTTAGCTGTTCTTTGAAAGGTGTAGAACATCATTGTTTCATTCAGTAGTGATCAGACCCATGCTAATTGGTTTACATGATTCAAAGAAAGTGAGAAGACAAAAACTGAAGTTAACCACTTTCTTATTTGTATGAAATTTGTCATTGCCCTGGTCAAGGCTCAAAATCTTGAAGCCATTCTTGCCTCTTAATCTCAACCCTCACTGCTATTAGAAAACCATAGGCCCATGTCACAGACACTATGGAAAATGTCCTGCCACACCAAGCATCAACAGAGCTGCAGAGTGGTAGCAACATGAATGTCTTAATTTTTGATTCTCTCTCTCAGTTAAGCTGAGCGTATGATCAAAAGAGGGAACTTGTTAAAGAGAAAACCACAGGCCCAAAATAGCATCACTCATGCTAAAAGCCCATGATACCAAACTTAAATTTAATACCTGATCTGAGGCTGTTTCAACCTCTTCCAGAAACATAACGAGTCTGCAATTTTCTGCTCAACACCAAGGAGGTAGTCTGTTACTGTGGGCCCTCTCCATACCCCTACAGAAAGAAGGGATCACCTGCATGATAAAACCCTTCCTGAAATCTTGCCCTAAAAAAAGGTCCTG